>ML278744.1:7022-37108 GCA_005239495.1 Nicotiana undulata
TGTGTGTGTGTGTGTGTGTGTGTGTGTGTGTGTGTGTGTGTGTGTGTGTGTCTGCACCCGAGTCGCATGTATGATTCGCGAGTGGGGGAAGCTTTATCATGATTCGGTATAATGTGTCAGCACCCGAGTCACAGATATGATTTGCGAGCGGGGGAAGCTTTATGATATTGTTTTATAAATATACTAGCACCCGAGTCGCAGGTATGATTCGCGAGTAAGGGAAGCTTTACGACCAAACAGTACATAGATGTCTCCCTTACGACTCCAGCCGGTTGTCTTATTCCTATGTGCGCATGTATATTTGGTATTGTTTCATGGATATTGGCTCGACAGATATTTGAGGGAAAGGAAAGTGGACATTGTTATTTATTTTCAGTAGTTACTTGGATTTCTGTACTTGATACGCATTTGCTGCTCACTGTTCTACATGCCTACTATATTTCGTTATATCCTGTTATATATTATACTGTTGGACCTTAGTGAGTGTCAAGTCCACCTCTCCTCACTAATTCTTCGATATTAGACAGAATACTCACTAGGTACATATTTATTTATGTACTCATGCTGCACTTCTGTACTTAACTGTACAGGCTTTGAGGCTGGTGAATCTGGTTATCTTACCGGAGCTAGATATTGACTGTAGCGGACCTGACTTCATGGTGAGCTGTTTCTCCTGGCGATCCTCAGGCAGCACCATGGAGTTTCTTTTGCTTATGTTCCCGTCTATTTATTTCAGACAGTGGGATTATATATTCTATCTTTTCTATATCCAGTTAGTATGCCCGTGATACTCGTGACACTAGTTCCTGGCACACACGTAGTATTTCTGTAGATTATGTCCGTACATATATGCATATTTTGGACTCACACCTCGTTATGACTGCTTTTGTTTAAAACTGATTGATTACCCTAATCGGTTAATAATCTAACCTTTGTAACTTAGTATGTATATTGATAAGTTTAAGGCAAATGAGAAGGTACCGTAGTAATGTAATTGTGGCTTGCCTAACCCCGCTGTTGGGCTCCATCACGACTTGAATTAGGATTTTCGGTCGTGACATTATAGTGACACATAGAAGGACACATTCTCTAATAGTTATCGAACAAGTGTTGGGAAACTAGCACAATGAACTTGTAACGACCCGACCGGTCGATTTGCGTATTAGGACCCCGTTCCCCTAGATGGAACTTCCCATAGCGGCATCTCCTGATTTATGACTTGCGCGGACGGGTGGTTCGGGATTTGGAAGTTTTTAGAGTTCTATAGGAACAATTTGTTCCTTAAGGTTGGCCTTTTTGGTCAAGTTTGACTTCGGTCAACATTTTTGATCAAACGACCTCGGAATCGAGTTCCGACAGTTTCAGTAGCTTCGTATGATGATTTCGGACTTGGGCGTATGTTCGGGACGAGTTTTCGATGACCCATGAGAATTTCGGCACCCAATATATAAATACGAATTTCCTTAAGTTTGAAATTTGGTTTGGAACGTGATTTTGAGTTTTAGCGTTGTTTCGAGTGTTCCGAAGGCTCGAGCGAGTCCGTATTATGATTTGGGACTTGTTGGTAAATTTGGACGGGGGCTCGGGTGGGCATAGATGCCTCTCATACACCACACGAGGCCAAACACCAGCCAAAACAACTACTGGTGCATCTGTTGTTGGCGTGACCGCAGGTGCGGTTGCCCAGTCGCAGGTGCTGGACCGCTTCTGCGGTCCCAGCCTCGCAGGTGCGGAAAACCCCTGGAGTCCCCCTTTCTCGCAGGTGCGGACAAAAGTCCGCAGGAGCGGAACCGCTGTTGTGGTCATTCCTCCGCAGGTGCGACCCCAGCCCCTCTTGCCCAGTTCCGCAGGTGCGAGCCCCAGCTCGCCGGTGCGAGACCGCAGGTGCGAAATCCCTGTAGGCAGGCAGTATATATTCTTTAAAACTCGAGATTCTTCATCTTTTAATATATAAAATCCTCCATTTGAGAGCTTGGGAGCTTGAAGAAATTATCCCACGACCTAACGTCTATCAAGGTAAGTTAATCCCACTTCAACACTAGTTTAATACATGGATTTCCGCTTGAATTAACTACTAAATTATGGAAAAGTCAAGAATTGGGTAGTAAATTTAGGATTCTTGAGGAAATTAGCGAATTGTCCGTTTAATGCTATGAATTCAAGTAGAAACTACATATTAATGATCCTTAGGCTATGGGTGAGTGATTCCTTCAAGCATTTTCGGAATACGAGCGTGCGGGCCCGGGGTTGAATTTTGGGAATTCTTCAAGAATATTAAATTTTTGAATAAATAGGATAATTTCTATACCTTGAGCTTGAATTGATATAATTATACCATATTTGGCTAGTTGCGAGTCCTCGGGTGTAGAGATCGGAGTTTCAGGCGCATCCTTGGTCCGAGGGGCAGATTCGACACGAGGTAAGTCTCCTTTCTAACCTTGTAAGAGGGAATTGTCCCCATAGGTGATTTATATGCTATGTGTAATTGTTTTGGGGGCTATGTGCGTACAAAGTGACGAGAGTCCGTACGTAGCGGATTGAAAGGTGCACTTTTGGGATGGGTCGTTCGATCCTCGGCAGTGCACCTGAGAGATTATACTATGGTAAGAATACACTTATGGGACGGGCCGTTCGATCCTCGGTAGTGTATATATATTATCCTTATGACTCCGGACGGTTGTCTTATCCTTGTGTGTGTGTGACTATTTGGTACTGTTTAAGTGGTATTGGCTCGACAGATACTTGGGAACAATGAAGTGTACATTGTTGCTTATTTTCAGTAGTTTTTCCTAGGTTTCTGTACTTGAAATGTATCTGTTGCTTACTGTTTCCCATGTCTACTGCATTCCGTTATATCCTGCTTTATATTATTACTGTTGGACGTTAGTGAGTATCGAGTCGACCTCTCGTCATTACTTCTTCGAGATTAGAAGGGATACTCACTATGTACATATTTATTTAATATGTACTCATGCTGCACTTTTGTACTTAATTGTACAGGTTCTGAGGCTGGTGCTTCTGGTTATCAGACCGCAGCTAGATATTGTCCGTAGTGGTCCTGACTTCACGGTGAGCTGCGTTCTTCTAGCGATCCTATCCTCGGCAACACCGTGGAGTTTCATTTACTTTTGTTTCCCATCTATTTATTCAGATAGTGGGATTGTATATTCTATCTTTTGGTTAACCTATTAGTATGCCCGTGACACTCATGACACTAGTTCCTGGCACACCCGTAGTGGTTATTTTTGGATTTTGGGCAGTATATATATATATATGCTCGTCTTTTGGTTCACGCTTATTTATAGCTATTTTATCTACCACTGGGTTATTATCTCCCGTTATCATGATTTAACTTGTTAAATTTTATAAATGGGTGAATAATTGAATCAAATAAAAAGAAAAAACTTAGTGAAATTTTTGTTGGCTTGCCTAACCCCGTTGTTGGGCGCCATCACGCCCTGGATTAGGATTTTGGGTCGTGACAACGTGGTATCAGAGCCCTAGGTTCACGTATGTCTCACGAGTCACGAGCAGACCTAGTAGAGTCTTGCGGATCGGTACAGAGACGTCTGTACTTATTTTCAGGAGGCTATAGGTTGTTAAGAAACCTCTCTTCATTCATATTCTATCATGCAACCGATGATGTACTCAAACTTATTCTTCTATTCTCTCACAGATGGTGAGGACAAGTGCATCCGATGTTCCTGATCCGGGAGATGCTGCTATCCCTGCCGTTCGAGGTCGTGGTAGAGGCCGGGGTAGGGCACCTGCCCGAGGTAGGGGACGAGGGCGTCCCAAAGTTATACCAGTCGCACCAACAGAGGACCCTATCATTGAGGAGCAGGACGAGGTGCCTCCAGTAGCTCCTGCTCCAGTAGACTTTATGACGACGCCGGGCTTCCAGGAGGTCATAGGCCGTATGATGATATTCATGGACACCATGTCCCAGGCTGGCCTATTTCCAGTATATCTTTTCACTTCTCAGGCGGGAGGGGGAGTCTATACCCCTACCGCTCAGGCCGCAAGACAGGTAGCAGCAGCACACCATACCCCAGGTACACCGCCCGTGGGTGGGATCCAGCCTGTAGCAACAGCACCAGGGCCCAGGCTAGCTGCAGAGGGTAATCAGCAGAAGATATTGGATAGATGGACTCGACTACGCCCTCCAGTCTTCGGGGGTGAGCGAGGTGAGGATGCCCAGGACTTCATCAATTGGTGCAGGGACAGACTGCACAACATGAAGATCTTGGAGTCTCATGGGGTTGATTTCACTGCATTTCAGTTAGAGGGCAGAGCTCGCAGGTGGTGGCAGTCTTATATACTCAGCAGGACAACAGGTTCTCTTCCGGTTACTTGGGATCAGTTCACACAGTTGTTCTTGGATAGATATATTCCACCCTTAGAGAGGGAAGAGCTGCGGCGTCAGTTCGAGCAGCTTGAGCAGGGGAAGATGTCGGTGACGGATTATGAGGCCACGGTTTTAGAGCTTTCACGCCATGCACTCATGATATTGCCTACTGATGCTGAGAGAGTGCGGAGATTTGTGGCTGGGTTACATCTAGTTATTAGAGCCACCGTGGCCAGAGAGGTGGAGATGGGTACTCCATATTAGCTAGTGGTAGAGATTGCTCGCAGGATCGAGGGTTATTGGTTGCGGAGTAGGGAGCAGGGTCAGCAGGACAAGAGGGATAGGTTCTCAAGAGATTTCAGGGATACTCCAGCTAGGAGCAGGGTCACTTCGGGGGTGGTCAGCCCAACAGACCTTCATACTCATCACCTCCACTACCTCCTCGAGGTAGTTCAGTGAGGCCTCAGTTCAGCGCCACGCCAGAGCGCTCCTACCGTCCTCCAGCTATTCAGAGTTCACCTAGTGGTTATCCCAGTCACCAGAGATCCTCCAGTTCATACTTCAGTGTTATGACAGAGGGTGCACATCGCTCCCCGGCTATTCAGGGTTCTTCATCTTCAGGGTAGCAGGCTATAGTGCATGAGAGCTGTTACGAGTTTGGGGAGCCAGGTCATATGAGGAGGCATTGTCCCTGGTATCGAGGCAAGGCCGTGCATCAGAGTTATCAGCCCATGGGTCCATCACCAGGAGTCCGGCAGCCTAGAGGTGGAGGACATGTCGGCAGGGGTCGTCCTAGAGGGGGAGGCTAGTCAGGAGGAGGTCAGTCAGCTCTTGTGCACTCTTGGGGAGCTCAGTCATCAGGTGCTACAACTAGATTTTATGCCATTCCTGCCATGTCAGATGCAGTGGCCTCAGACGCCGTGATCACAGGTATTATTTCAGTATGTGGTAGAGAGGCTTCAGTATTATTTGATCCAGGATCCTTATATTCATATGTTTCAGCACTATTTGCTCATTTTCTGAGTGTTCCTCATGAGTCCTTGGGTTCACCTATATATGTGTCCACTCCTGTGGGCGATTCTGTGGTGGTAGATCGGGTCTATCGGTCATGTGTGATTACCTTATGTGGGTTCGAGACCAGAGCAGACCTTTTATTGTTCGACATGGTTGATTTTGAGGTCATTCTAGGCATGGATTGGCTATCTCCTTATCATGTCATACTGGATTGCCATGCCAAGACAATTACTTTAGCCATGCAAGAGTCGCCCAGGCTGGAGTGGAGGGGTTCTTCAGTTAGTACATCCAGCCGGGTCGTTTCTTTCATGAAGGCTCGGCATATGGTCGAGAACGGTTGTTTGGCTTACCTTGATTATGTGCGTGACACCACCGCCGAGTCTCCGACTACTGATTTTGTGTAAGTTTTTTGAGAGTTTGCAGATGTATTTCCTTCAGATCTTCCGGGCATGCATCCAGATCGAGACATTGATTTCTGTATTGATTTGGCTCTAGATACTCAGCCCATTTCCATTCCCCCGTACCGTATGGATCCTAAGGAGTTGAAGGAGCAGCTTGAGGAGTTGTTGGCGAAAGGGGTTCATCAGGCCGAGTGTATCGCCATAGGGTTCTCCAGTGCTATTTGCAAAGAAGAAGGATGGGACTATGCGGATGTGCATTGATTACCTCCAGTTGAATAAGGTTACTATCAAGAACTAGTATCCTCTACCGCGCATTGATGATTTGTTTGACCAGTTGCAGGGTGCTCGTGCGTTCTCGAAGATTGATTTGAGATCAGGTTATGATCAGTTGAAGATTCGAGCTTCAGATGTCCCAAAGACTGCATTTCGTACCAGATATGGCCATTACGAGTTCCTAGTGATGTCCTTTGGCTTGACTAATGCCCCAGAAGCATTCATGGACTTGATGAATAGGGTATTTAGGCCATATATTGATTCCTTAATCATTGTATTCATTGATGACATCTTGATTTACTCACAGAGCCTAGGCAAGCACGAGCAGCATTTGAGAGCTATGCTTCAAACCTTGCGAGAGCAGAAGCTATATGCTAAGTTCTCCAAGTGTGAGTTCTAGTTAGAGTCTGTGGCATTTCTGGGGCATGTGGTATCCGGAGAGGGTATCAAGGTTGATCCACAGAAGATTGAGGCAGTTAAGAGTTGGTCGCGTCCTACTTCAGCTATAGAGGTCAGGAGTTTTTTGGGCCTAGCAGGCTATTATCGCCGATTCGTAGAGGGGTTCTTCTCTATTGCAGCTCCATTGACTAGATTGACTTAGAAGAATTCCCCATTTCGATAGTCCGACGAGTGTGAGGTGAGCTTTCAGAAGCTCAAGTCAGCATTGACCTCATCACCAACTTTGACATTGCCTTCCGGTTATGGGATGTATATTGTGTATTGCGACGCTTCACGCATCGAGTTGGGATGTGTGTTGATGCAGGATGGGAGAGTTATTGCTTATGCTTCGCGCCAGTTGAAGGTTCATGAGAAGAATTATCATGTGCATGACTTGGAGTTGGCGGCGATTGTTCATGATTTAAGGATTTGGAGGCACTACTTGTATGGTGTTGTCTTATGAGGTTTATACCGACCACCACGGTTTGCAGCACTTGTTTAAGTAGAGGGATCTTAATTTGAGGCAGCGCAGATGGCTTGAGTTGTTGAAGGACTACGATATCACCATTCTGTATCATCCGGGCAAGGCAAATGTGGTAGCAGATGCTTTGAGCAGGAGGGTAGAGAGTATGGGTAGCTTGGCCTATATTGCAGTAAAGGAGAGACCTCTAGTATTGGACATTCAGTCTTTGGCTAATCGCCTGGTTAGATTAGATCTTTTGGAGCCTCATCAAGTTCTAGCCGATATGGTTGCTCAGTCTTCATTATTGGGGGAGATTAAGGCTCGTCAATTTGATGATCCGTGTCTAGAAGAGCTTCGGGAGACACTGGTCCAGGGCAGGGCCAAGGAGGTTACTTTAGGCGAGGATGGTACTTTGAGACTCCATGGCCGATTGTGTGTTCTTGATGTTGATGGCCTGAGGGAAAGGATTCTTGCGGAAGCGCACAGTTCTCAGTATTCTGTTCACCCTGGAGCGACGAAGATGTATCGTGAGTTGAAGTAGAATTACTGGTGGAGGCGGATGAAGAAGGACATTGTGCAGTACGTGGCTAGGTTTCTTAATGGCCAGCAGGTTAAGTACGAGCATCAGAGGCCAGGGGGCCTACTTCAGCAGATGCCCATTCCTGAGTGGAAATGGGAGCGCATTAGTATGGACTTCGTGGAGGGTTTCCTCGGACCTTGCAGAAGGTTGACGCCGTTTGGGTCATTGTGGATAGCTTGACCAAATCGGCGCATTTCATTCCTATGGCTACTACTTATACTTCTGAGAGGCTGGCCCAGATTTGCATGCGAGAGATAGTCTGGTTGCACGGTGTGCCGGTGTCCATTATATCAGACTGAGGTCCTCAGTTCACCTCGCACTTCTTGAGAGCATTGCATAGTTAGTTGGGCACACAGATAGATCTCAGTTCAGCATTTCACCCTCAGACTGATGGCCAGTTAGAGCGTACAGTTCAGGTATTGGAGGACATGCTCAGGGCTTGTGTGATTGACTTTGGGGGTCAGTGGGACCAATTCTTGCCTTTGGCGGAGTTTGCGTACAATAATAGTTATCAGTCCAGCATCGGGATGGCTCCATTTGAGGCTTTGTATGGTCGGCGGTGTCGTTCTCCTATCGGGTGGTTTGAGCCTGGCGAGGCTAAGTTATATGGCACGGATCTGGTGAGAGATGCTTTTGAGAGAGTGAAATTAATTCAGGAGAGGCTTCGCAAAGCTCAGTCCAAACAGAAGAGTTATGCGGATCAGAGGGCGCGACATGTAGCATTTATGGAGGGAGATAAGGTTCTGCTGAAGGTTTCGCCGATGAAGGGCATTATGAGATTCGGGAAGAAGGGCAAGCTGAGCCTCAGGTTTATAGGTCCTTTCGAGGTGTTGAGGCGAGTCAGAGAGGTTGCTTATGAGCTTGATTTACCTCGCGCCTTATCAGGAGTCCATCCGGTCTTTCATGTATCCATGCTCCGGAGATATCACGCCGACTTCTCTCACGTGGTTGATTTCAGCACTATCCAGTTGGATGAGAAGTTGGGATACGAGGAGGAGCCAGTTGCTATTATTGATAGGCAGGACCGCTAGTGGAGGTCCAAAAGAGTTTCTGCAGTAAAAGGTCTAGTAAAGGGGCCAACCAGCTGAGGAGGCAACTTGGGAGTCTGAGGATGACATCTGGAGCAGATATCCACAGCTATTCAGCACTTCAGGTACGATTCTAGACCCGTTCGAGGACGAACGTTGTATAAGAGGGGGAGAATGTAACGACCCGACCGGTCTTCTCATGATTTATGACTTGTGAGGACGGGTGGTTCGGGATTTGGAAGTGTTTAGAGTGCTATAGGAACACTTGGTACCTTAAGGTTGGCCAAGTTTGACTTCGGTTAACATTTTTTAGAAAACGACCTCGGAATCGAGTTCTGATAGTTTTAGTAGCTTCGTATGATGATTTCGGACTTGGGCGTATGTTCGGGATGAGTTTTCGATGACCTATGAGAATTTCGGCGCCCAATATAGAAATACGAATTTCCTTAAGTTTGAAATTTTGTTTGGAACGTGATTTTGTGTTATCCAGATCCGAACGGAATTCCGAGACCGGGAATAGTTTTGTTATGTCATTTATGACTTGCTTGTAAAATTTGAAGTCATTCAGAGTAGTATAGATCGGTCCGGCGCATCGTTATAGAAATCAAGAAGTTGAAGTTCTTAAGTTATGTATTTGGGGGTTTTGGGGTGTGATTTAGAGTTCTAGCGTTGTTTCGAGTGTTCCAAAGGCTCGAGCGAGTCCGTATTATGATTTGGGACTTATTGGTAAATTTGGACGGGGGCTCGGGTGGGCCCAAGTGCCTCTCGGACACAACACGAGGCCAAAAACCAGCCAAAACAACTACTGGTGCATCTGTTGCTGGTGTGACTGCAGGTGCGTTTGCCCAGTCGCAGGTGCAGGACCGCTCTTGCGGTCCCAGCCTCACAGCTGCGGAAAACCCCTGGGGTCCCCCTTTCTCGCAGGTGCGGACAGAAGTCCGCAGGAGCGGAACCGCTATTGCGGTCATCCCTCCGCAGGTGCGACCCTAGCCCCTCTTGCCCAGTTCCGCAAATGCGAGCCCCAACTCGCCGGTGCGAGACCGCAGGTGCAGTCCTCTAGCCGCAGGTGCGGAATCCCTGTAGGCAGGCAGTATATATTCTTTAAAACTCGAGATTCTTCATCTTTTAACATATAAAATCCTCCATTTGAGAGCTTGGGAGCTTGAAGAAATTATCCCACGACCAAGCGTCTGTCAAGGTAAGTTAATCCCACTTCAACACTAGTTTAATACATGGATTTCAACTTGAATTAACTACTAAATTGTGGAAAAGTCAAGAATTGGGTAGTAAATTTAGGGTTCTTGAGGAAATTAGCGAATTGTCCGTTTAATGCTATGAATTCAAGTAGAAACTACATATTAATGATCCTTAGGCTAAGGGTGAGTGATTCCTTTGAGAATTTTCGGAATCCGAGCGTGCGGGCCCGGGGTTGAATTTTGGGAATTCTTCAAGAATGTTAAATTTTCGAATAAATAGGATAATTTCTCTAACTTGAGCTTGAATTGATATAATTATACCATATTTGGCTAGTTGCGAGTCCTCGGGTGTAGAGATCGGAGTTTCGGGCGCATCCTTTGTTCGAGGGGTAGATTCGGCACGAGGTGAGTCTCATTTATAACCTTGTAAGAGGGAATTGTCCCCATAGGTGATTTATATGCCATGTGTAATTATTTTGGGGGCTACGTGCGTACAAAGTGACGAGAGTCCGTACGTAGAGACTATTATTGTAATGTCCGGGTAGTTAGGCCCACAACTTGCCTTATATTCTTCCTTGAAACTTCATATGTGTGAGAAACTCATGCTATGCCTAGCATTGATTCTCTGAGATTTCATGGATTTGGATAATTGGAAGGAAATTGTTATGGAAGGTATGTTTTAATGATATTGTATGTTCTTGTGACCGCTTCACAATTTACATTCCGCGAGTGGAGTGTGATTTCCCCCACTCTCATGGGAGCGGGCCGTACGCCACGGCGGATTGAAAGGTGCACTTTTGGGACAGGCCATTCGATCATTAGCAGTGCACCTGAGAGATTATACTATGGTAAGAATGCACTTATGGGACGGGCTGTTCGATCCTCGGCAGTGCATAGATATTATCCTTATGACTCCGGCCGGTTGTCTTATCCTTGTGTGCGCGTGACTATTTGGTACTGTTTCAGTGATATTGGCTCGACAGATACTTGGGAAGAAGGAAGTGTACATTGTTTCTTATTTTCAGTAGTTTTTCCTGGATTTTTGTACTTGAAATGTATCTGTTGCTTACTGTTTCCCATGTCTACTGCATTCCGTTATATCCTGATTTATATTATTACTGTTGGACCTAAGTGAGTATCGAGTCGACCTCTCGTCACTACTTCTTCGAGATTAGACAAGGTACTCACTGGGTACATATTTATTTAATATGTACTCATGCTGCACTTATGTACTTAATTGTACAGGTTCTGAGGCTGGTGCTTCTGGTTATCAAACCGAAGCTAGATATTGTCCGTAGTGGACCTGACTTCACGGTGAGCTGCGTTCTTCTGGCGATCCTATCCCCGACAGCACCATAGACTTTCATTTACTTTTGTTTCCCGTCTATTTATTCAGACAGTGGGATTGTATATTCTATCTTTTGGTTATCCTGTTAGTATGCCCGTGACACTCGTGACACTAGTTCCTAGCACACACGTAGTGGTTATTTTGGGATTTTGGGATGTATATATATATAGATGCTCGTCCTTTGGCACACGCTTCTTTATAGCTATTTTATCTACCACTTGGTTATTATCTCTCGATATCATGATTTAACTTGTTAAATTCGGTAAATAGGTTAATAATTGAATCAAATAAAAAGAAAACACTTAGTGAAATATTTGTTGGCTTGCCTAACCCCGTTGTTGGGCGCCATCACGACCTGGGTTAGGATTTTGGGTCGTGACAGAATTCGCTAACTAAGGAACACAATTAACACATGTTGTGGGATTATAAAGAGAAAATATACATTTATTACGAGTTGGACATGTTTTTGCTATATTTACTCCCAAACTTCAATACAGGACTATGTCACGTGCAACCGCAATACTAGGAAAAAACTGAGTTGCTTGCTGTGGGATGATCTAATTTGACATGAAAGTCATACCTAAATGGGCAAACAAAAGATCTTCCTATGACGGATTTGTAAAAACCTCAAATTTCTCAAAAATTTTATATGGACAAGCGACCACTTCAATCGATATGTACACCTATGACAGGAGTTGAGATATGATCTCATGTTACTAGACCGTGAAAAGGTTTCATGATGATACTCACAAGAAAGCAGAGTGATTGTTCAAACCATAGAAGCCATATACACCAGTGAGAAAAAGATTGACTCGAGAAGGATCACAACGCTGGGATGCTTTACATGTAACTTGACACCACATAGGTAAACTTTACGACGGTGCATGCATAGGCACAAGTGAGCATATGTTGTCCATTTAAATTAAAAAAAGATTCTGTAAAAAATTCATCGGGTATAGTCCCTTGTTGAGAATTTAGGAAAGCAAGTGGGAAGTACTAATCCTAGAGTTATAACTCAATTCAAGGACATAATTATAGAACTTAATTCCACAAGAGGATGTAAATAAGAGAATTTGTGATAGAGTGGATTCATGAATAATGCGTCTCGTTCAGAGAGTAGGTGCATTCAATGTCTTGTGATTCAACATCTTGTCAAGACCATGTTTACGAGAACTCTTCAATATGGATGTACATATACAACAAGTAAAAATTTTGTGTTGTTCATAATGATGTACTAAGGAGTGACTTTAGGTTGATAGGGAAATAACTTAATCGATGCCCCTCGACTCCATATCCCTAACGTACGTTGGTAACATACTGATACACTACATGATTTGGTGGTGCAGTGACATTAATAGGAACAAGGGTACTCCCCTTAGCAACAAGTTCTACCAATCCCTCCATGGCTCGATACATTCTCCTAACAAACTCTTGAGCAATCTCCCTCAAATTCAATGGTGGGGTCATTCCCTCCTTACTGTTTCAAACTCGTGGGCTATGGTATCAATATTACTCACCTTGATTGTCACGCCCCAAAACCGAGGGACACGACCGGAACTCAACCGGAGGACCCCAGTCAAGCGGACTTGGAATTGCCTTTCCTATCCCACGCGTTACCCTATGATTTCAGTATACATTATTCATGTGAAATAGCCATTTAGGCTTAAGCATAAACTTACAACTTGGGTTCATTTCTACTTTTTATCATTACCAACATATTATACCAAATGCTTACAAAATACATACAACATTTACCAACGTGGATCACGATTCCGAACCGTACCGTTACTTACCCAAAATACATATGTACATTACCCACATTGTGTCTACGGAGCCTCTAAGAGTACAAGGGAGTTATACAATACTTGCCGGTAACAAGGCTCCGGCTATACCTTACACAAGTACCAAAGTAAGAATCCGGGAGGAAAGATGGCACGAGCCACACTGGGCCCCGAGAGAAGAGGGGCTCACCACAACCGCTGATAGGACGAGAGGGGAGGCACTACTGTCGGTGTGCTGGAGTTCCTGCTATAGAACCACCTACAATCATCACAAGAATGTAGCGCCCCCGGCAAAAAGGGCGTCAGTACATTTGAATTGTACTGGTATGCATGAACAATCTTTACTCAAAGTAAACTCAATAATGCGCAGGCAAGAGACAGACAGAGAGTCACACAATTACTGACATAGAAAGACATACAATGGAAGTTCCACAATTTTTCACTTCATCAAAATCCCAATTTCAATTCCATCCTTGTCCCTCCTCACATCTCACCCTTATTTCTCCTGTTGCAGCGTGCAACCCGATCCTACCTGACAATTATTGCGGCGCGCAACCCGATCCCACCTGAAAATTTCAATCACACCCTTATCACTTCTCACATATCACCCTTATCTCCCCTGTTGCGCCGCGCAACCCGATCCCACCTGACAATTACAATCA
Organism: Nicotiana undulata; assembly: GCA_005239495.1. Classification (NCBI taxonomy): domain Eukaryota; kingdom Viridiplantae; phylum Streptophyta; class Magnoliopsida; order Solanales; family Solanaceae; genus Nicotiana; species Nicotiana undulata. Next base: position 20,555 of record ML278744.1, read on the forward strand.
CACCAACGATGACAAATCACATTTTAATCACAGAAAATTTTAGTAATAAGAATACAGCTTCTTTACACAACCTTTAGCATATACATTCATACTCTTGGATTCATTATCCTTTTAGCACCTTTTTTCATAACGTGGTAGTGTGGTGGTCAAGTAAAGGCAAACAAGTATTACACGCCACACATCAACATAATTCGGACAACCAGTTGCACATATTTATAACAATACACGTACCGTATGCTCGAACACCACAAGTGATTTTACAAAGATTAAAGTTAGCCATACATACCTGGAGTCGAGTTTCCCTTTTCAACTTTAACCCACAACCACCGAACCGACTAGTACCGTCAATCTAGTTCACAATTAGACATATTCAACTCAGAATTTGAAGTCAAGCATGCAATTCGGACTCTCTAAAGCGTTTTGTCAAGCACTATGTGAACCCATTAGATTTTCAATCCTATCTTTGTGAACTTTTCCCCAACCCACTCCCTCTTACTAGATTAGCACCATTTTTAAACATGCATGCAAGGTCTTAGCTAATATTTCTAAGATTCATTCCAGGCCAACCCTTCCTTTGTTTAAAAATCAGAAAATTAATGAAAAGAAAGAAAAGGGGTTGGGAACCCTTACCTGCTAGAATGGGGAAGAAAGGGATTACTCGAATTGCCAGGCCTGAGAGACCTTGAAATTCACTTTGATGGAAGGATCACTTACTTTCTCAAGAACTCTCCTTTCCTTCTCTCTATTTGTTCAGAAAACTTGTTAAAATGAAAGGGGGCAGGGGTTAAATGAAACTGGGGTCGGGTATAAAAATTTAGAAAATTAAAAGACCGTGTCGAATATGCGGTCAGGAATGCGATCGCATTCCTGACATGCGGTCCGCATATTGGACCGCATAATGGCCCCCAGGTGGGCCAAATTTTGAAAACATTCTGCCCGGGTATGCGACCACTATGCGGTCCGCATACATGTTATGCGATCGCATTATGCGTCGCATAACACCCCTTCAGTTGGGCAGTGATCTGCCCGTGTATGCGACCATTATGCGGTCCGCATACATGTTATGCGATCGCATTATGCGTCGCATAACACCCTTTCATTTGGGAAGTGATCTGCCCGTGTATGCGACCACTATGCGGTCCGCATACACATTATGCGATCGCATAGTGCATCGCANCAAGAAATTTTATAGGTCTTTACATTGATAATAAGACATGGAGGAAATTATCTCCCTATCTTGGGCTCTACCGCACGATCTGGAGTATCAAAGAAGGGTGAAATTCATAAATGTTCGAATAGCCTCCAACTTATAAATGTGGTCGACAACACACCGATAAGAAGGACTCTACTAGACACGACTCTGAGACATCCTAGGACACTATGAAAAGGCTCTGATACCAAGTTTGTCACGCCCCAAAAACTAAGGAGCGCGACCGAGGCTCAACCGAGTAAACCTGACTGAGCAAGCCTATTAGGTTTCATTCTACCCAGACTAATTCATGAATAAAGAGGAGATGAACTCCATTAATCATACTTTGTAAATATTTCATTAACAAATCCCATTGTGTTTTCATTAGCAGTTTCAACCATAATATCCAAAATATTACAATTTTTATAGATATGATGAAAAACATATTTGCCAAATACCAATATTTCTAATTTAATTTCCAATATCACAACCCACCACCTGTCTACGGAGCCTCTAAATGCAACTGAAGAGTAATGTAGAAATGCCGGCAACAAGGCTCCGGCTATACCTTAAAATACAAAGTACATGAAAAACAAATGATACAGGACCCCGAAATGAAGTGGGGCTCACCAAGTCGGCTGAAAAGAGGATGCGCCACTAGCTGTGACCAACACTGATTGCTATGGAACCACCTACATCCATTTAAAGATGTTGAACCCCTGAAAAAAGGGACGTTAGTACTGTCGAATAGAACTAGTATGAAGAGATAAACACTAACCTTAATAGAAGGAACAAGGAAACACACAATAAGGGAAACAATCATGTTGTACAATAAAAGCTTCAAACAAACACTATAACGTCAAGTAGATGATCACATAAGATCTCGATTCACTTTTCATCATATTAGGTTGCTAATCTTAGTGCCATGTGCCACAATCCACAATACCACTGTGTTCTTACAGGGAGTCCGATCTCGTCTCGATCGGCTAAGCCATCTTATTTGAGATATCAACCGTATTAACAATTTCATCCACAATATCACAGTGTTCTTACACAGAGTCCGATCTCGCCCCGATGGGCTAAGAAATTTCATTTGAGACATCAACCATATTCACAATTTATCCACAATACCACCGTGTTTTTACACGGAGTCCGACCTCCCGATCGGCTAAGCCATTTCATTTCAGACATCAACCATATTCAAAATTTTATCCACAATACCACTGTGTTCTTACGCGAAGTCTGATCTCGGCCCGATTGGCTAAGCCATCTCATTTGAGACATCATCCATACTATCAATCGTTCTTAGCCATCTCATTTGAGACATCATCCATACTATCAATCATTTGAGACATCATCCATACATTTCCTTCCCATCTTTTGATACATTAGCACGAAGGGCTTTATTTATTAAATCGTTCTTAGTTCTTGGACGTACTTTAGATTTTCAAGTTTTCCCATTTTTCATATTCGACATCGTTATCACATCAACAAGATCTATCATGTAAGGCATGTGCACACATAAGGAAGAGGGCTTGGAAAATCTTTAGCACACATAGGCTTTTCCTACAATTTGGCATAGCAACCATCGTTCAATTCTTAACATGAATCCTCAACCTTTATCAACACAAATTCCTCGTTCCAAACACATTCTCAAATAGCATGATGACATGATTACATTTAGAACAATTATTGAACATGAATCTTTCAACACAACATGTTAAGGCAACCAATTCTAGCATGATCAAGTTAGGAATTTACACCAAATACTCGGACACCAGAGGTTCGATTCGAAGAAGAATGGAGTTTAGCCATACATACCTCAATAGAGATTTTAAGCAAATTTTACTTTTAGAAGTCATTTTAAGACAATTGAGTCGAGGCTCATTTCGTAATTTGTTCATATATTTCCTTATTTCATAGGCATCACTAGGCACAATTAAAAACGTTGTCCATACTGTAGCAACCCCTTTGAGAGGGTTTTACTTAGGGAACAAATCTAATTTACTACTTATAAAATATTAAAAATATATTAGTTAAAAATATTAAGAATAACTTAGTAGCGAAAATAGGCCCATGCGAGAAGGTTCAAAGTGTAATAGTTTTTTTTTAAAAATGAAATACAATGTCAAAATATCAACATCACTACAATTTTGCATTGCACGTAAATTTTAAACTATCAGGTATATAAAAAGAAACCAGTTTTCTCCTTTGTACATATTTACAAGATAAAGTGTAAATTCAACATATTACAAGACTTGAGTTATTAACACACCATAAAACAGCAAAACAAGTTACCAAATTCAAGTTACAAGATTTTGGTCTTAAAATCCAACAAGTCTCTAAATAACATACATAAATGTGACATATATATATATATATATATATATATATATATATATATATATATATATATATATATATATATATATCATGTAGGTGTCCCAAAACTATGCAAAACCAAGGTACATATGCAAATGTGATCTCCATAAGTGCTCCCAAAAAGACTACTTCATAATCGCAGTCTTCAGATATCATCCTTTACATTACCTATGATACAACACAACTATCGCTAAGCATGAAGCTTAGTGGCGTATAAACTTTGGGCTTGGAGTCATTAAATTCTCCAATTCCCCTTTCAGTCATAGGTAGCTCAATTTAACATTATTTAAAACAAATAAACCAATATATCAAACCTATCAAATATCAAACTTTAAAGTGTTTCCAAATATCATTTTTTTTTCTTTTCGCCCAATATGCACGTCATGCCATCACACTAAGCACAATCAAATATCAAGATGGACCGGAGCCCCAAATCAAGTAGGTTCAAAACCCAATATGCAAGAGAATCAAAAACCATATTAAAAATGGCTTCCTAGTTCGTACATAACACGAACAAGTTCCATAATTTAAGACGAACTACAAATCCAAAGTCAAGATGGAAAAAGATCTAAATCAAGAGGCATGCCAAGACGAGTGACAAAGTCACTGCCACAAGAAGGACAAAGTCCCAACAAGAATGCAAAATGATCAAACAATCCGTACGAATGGGCGATTTAGCAAATATCTTACCATACTTGGTATAATACGAATCTAACAATATAAATTGAAGACAAGAAAAATAAAATATCAGGTTATTTCAAAATATTTCAGCAAGCAAAAAGAGTACAAAGTTTATACACAAACCTTGGTGTTTTACCACAAAACAGTTCAATCACAACTTGGGAACGTTTGAATCGTCTATGCCGTAAACAAACCAAATCCGTCCACTTCCTCAAACACTTTCCCTGTGAGTTTTCAAGGGTTTATATGCCCTAAATACATAATTATATATCTTCTGAAGTTCGTGATTTAACAGGTCAAAATAAACATGATATTGGTAAAAATTACCCAAAACTGTTTGAAACAGAAATTCTGGACAGTATCACTGTTACATGTTGTGGCTCAATTTTGAAGATCGAAACAGACAAACTAGACTGTAGAGTCTTCATAATAGTTGTATATCTACGTCTTAGAGTTTCAGAACATCTTGAATAACCCCCATATCAATTTTACATAAACAGTTATGCTAATATTACTAACAATGGTACAAGGAGTATTTCAAAAACTGAAAATCTGGGCAGCACCTGCCCTGTACTTCCTAGTCACTTTTTGGGTAGATAAAAGCAAAACTTGATTTTGATTCCTTCATAAGAGTTATAGATCTATGAAATACCTTCCAGAAAGTCTCTGATTACTTAAATCGGAGCTCTGTACAAAGAGATATGTAGAATACACTAATAGCTGTCTAGTTTAAAAACGAGTTTAGAAACTTACCACAGAAGAGAGGAGCAACTTGATCTTCACCAAAAATGAATTTTGCTGGTTGATTTAGTAGAAATTTATGGAGGTTTTCATGAAGTTTTAGAGGCTAAGAAGGTAAGAAGGGAGGTGGTTCCTCTCTCTCTCTCATTGTCTTGCAAGAATAAAACAAAAGAGAGAAGAATATGGAAAGACTAGTTCCAAAGTAATATCTAAACTTTGGATAACTATGAAAAAATGTGGCTTCCAAACTACTAATATCTTTAGATAAATAGAAAAATTTTGTAACCCAAAAACTAAATTATATAATGTATTTAATAATAATTTATCAAAATAATATTAAATGTTACACATAGCAACACCAGGGAGCTTCGTTGTCAATATTAACACAACCTAAAGTATGAAATTTTCATGTATTATCAATTTCACGTTTAGGAAGTGCAAGGTAAAATATCTTCTCGTTATAATAATGCTCAATCAAGAATGCAAACATTATTAAAATTTTAGGTGTTACAACTCTCTCCCCCTTAAATAAATTTTGTCTCGAAATTTACCTTGTACTAGTTCCGAAACAAATGTGGATATTGAACTCGCATATCCCCTTCTCGCTCCCAGGTAGCTTCCTCGCCTGAATGATTTTTCCAAAGAACCTTCACTAAGGGGATTCTTTTATTTCTAAGCTCTTTTATCTCATGCGCTAAGATTTGGATTGGTTCTTCTTCATATGTCAAATCAGGATTAACCTCAATAGACTCACTAGGGAGAACATGAGATGGATCTGAGCAGTATCTTCGAAGCATAGAAACATGAAAAACGTTGTGGATCTTGCTTAATTCAGGTGGCAACGCTAGCTTATATGCAACTAGACCAATTCTCTCAAGTATTTCATAAGGTCCAATGAATCGAGGACTAAGTTTACCTTTTTGGCCAAATCTCATAATCTTCTTCCATGGAGAAACTTTTAAAAATACCTTATCGCCCACCAGATGCTCAATTGCACGCCTTTTAAGATCAGCATAGGACTTTTGTCTATCTGAAGAAATTTTTAAACGATCCTTGATGATTTTCACCTTATCTTCAGTTTGTTGCACAATTTTAGGACCCACCAATTTTCTTTCACCAACCTCATTCCAATAAAGAGGCGTTCTACATTTTCTTCCATATAAAGCTTCATAAGGAGGCATGCCTATACTTGATTGGTATTTATTATTGTAAGCAAATTCTATCAGAGCTAAGTGTTTGTCCCAACTACCCTCAAACTCGATAATGCAAGCTCGAAGCATATCCTCCAAGATTTGTATTACCCTCTCAGACTGGCCGTCTGTTTGTGGATGGAAAGCGGTACTAAAGTTCAACCTGGAACCCAAAGCTTCTTGCAAGCTAGACCAAAATCTGGATGCAAACCTTGGATCTCTGTCAGACACAATAGAAACAGGGATTCCATGCAGCCTCACAATCTCATTAATGTATAATTCTGCCAAACGTTCCAATGAGTAGTCCATTCTGATTGCCAAGAAATGAGCACTCTTAGTCAGTCTATCTACAATGACCCAAATTGCATCATGATTTCTTTGAGTGCGTGGAAGTCCAGAAACAATGTCCATCGTTATCCTTTCCCATTTCCATTCAGGTATTGACAAGGGTTGCAGTAAACCAGCTGGGACTTGATGTTCAACTTTTATTTGTTGACATACCAAGCATTTAGAAATAAACTCTGCAATGTCTTTCTTCATACCACTCCACCAGTAGTGCTCCTTGATGGTCTGATACATTTTAGTACCTTCAGGATGCATTGCATAAGGTGAACTATGTGCTTCAATCAAGATCTGCTTCCTCGATTCATTATCATTAGGAACACACAACCTATTTTTATAAAATAAGGTACCATCTTTCTTTAATGAAAAATTTGATTCTCTTCCATCTTGGACTTCTTCAACCCGTTTTACAAGCTTCTCATCTAACTTTTGTGCTTCTCGGACCTGTTCAAGTAATACTGGCTTGACTTGCAAATTAACGATGATAGAACCATTAGAATCAAATGAAAGACAAGCATTCATGGCCCTTAATTCAAGAAGCAGAGGCAAAGGACTTAGAGTTAAACTTGCAAGAGAATTGCGACTCAATGCATCTGCAACCACATTGGCCTTGCCAGGATGATAATCAATCCTGTAATCATAATCTCTGATGAGTTCAAGCCATCTATGTTGTCTCAAGTTTAACTCTTTTTGTGTACCCAAGTACTTCAAACTCTTGTGATCAGTAAATATGTGACATTTCTCTCTGTACAAGGAATGCCTCCAAACTTTTATGGAAACAACAATGGCAGCTAGTTCAAGATCGTGAGTGGGATAGTTCAACTCATGCAATTTCAACTTTCGAGAGGCATAAGCAATTACTTTCCCTTCTTGCATCAAAACACAACCCAAGCCACGGTGAGATGCATCACTGTATACCACATAATCTTTCCCTTCAGCTGGCAAAAAAAGTATTGGAGCTTGTGTTAACAAGGATTTGAGCTTTTCAAAGCTTTCTTGTCACTTGTCATCCCACACAAACTTGGTATCTTTCCCCAAAATTTTGGTCAAAGGAGAAGCTATAATGGAGAACCCTTCACAAACCTCCTGTAGTATCCTGCTAAACCCAAGAAACTTCTTATCTCAGTTGGAGTTTTAGGGAATTTCCAATAAAAAATATCTTAAATCTTACTAGGATCAACCTTCACACCTTCAACTGATACAATATGCCCCAAAAAAGCCACTTCACTTAGCCAAAATTAACATTTGGAAAGCTTCGCGTAGAGTTGCCTCTCTTTCAGAATTTGCATGACAATTCGGATATGCTTATCATGATGTTCTCTATTCTTAGAATAGACCAAAATGTCATAAATAAACACCACCACAAATTGATCAAGATAAGGCTTGAATACACGATTCATTAGATCCATAAATGCAGCAGGAGCATTTGTCAAACCAAATGGCATTACCAAAAATTCATAATGGCCATACCTGGTCCTAAAAGCAGTTTTAGAAATATCTTGCTCCCTCACACACAACTGGTAATATCCAGACCTCAAGTCAATTTTTGAGAATAAGCTGGCACCCTCCAATTGGTCAAACAAGTCATCGATTCTAGGCAGTGGGTATTTGTTCTTGATTGTTACCTTGTTCAGCTGTCGGTAATCAATGCAAAGCCTAAGAGTGCCATCTTTCTTTTTCACAAATAAAACAGGAGCTCCCCAAGGAGAAATACTGGGACAGATAAAACCTTTCTCAAGAAGTTCTTGCAATTGAGCCTTCAACTCTTTTAATTCAGCTGGAGCCATTCTATAAGGAGCGGTAGAAATAGGAGTAGTTCCAGGGACAAGATCTATATGGAATTCAATCTCCCTTTCGGGAGGCAACCCAGGAAGATCATCAGGAAATACATCAGGAAAGTCGCACACGGTTGGTATGTCCTTAAGACTTGGACTCCCTAATTGTGTATAGAATATATGAGCAAGATAGGCATCACAACCTTGACAAATCATCTTCCTTGCCAAGACTGCAGAAATAATATTAGATATTAATGATCTTTCTCCTTGAACTACTATGTGTGAATATACAGGGGTTCTAAAAGTCACTTGCTTCAACCTACAATCAATATATTCATGGTGCCTATGGAGCCATACCAAAAATAACATCATAGTCCTGGAAGGGCATTTCAAGCAAGTTGGCAGAGAAGACCAGATTTTGAATCATGAATGGACAATCTCGGTAAATCCTATTAAACACAGCCCGATGACCTAACGGACTCGTGACTAGCACATCAAAGTCAAGTCTAACAGATTTAACAGTATCCGGAAATGCAAGTGATGAGCAAACATAAGAGTGCGAAGATCCAGGATCAAATAATGAGACAACAAATATGCCAAATAAGTGAAATTTACCAACGACCACGTCCGGGCCATCCTTGTCATTCTTCTGTCTCATAGCATAAACTCGTGCAGCAGATCTCGACCCACTAGCATGATTAGCTCCACGCGGACCCACTGCTTTCATATTTCGAGGTCTAGCACCGCTATTAGCTTGAGAATGGGTAGTGACAGGCTTTTGAATTGAGCCCTCAGTATGTGTATAAGAAAGAGGATTAGGATTAGGACAATCCTTCACTTTATGATCCATACTTCCACAATTAAAACAAGCACCAGAAGCTCGTCTACATGCACCATAATGATTCTTCCCGCACTGTGCACAAGTAGGTGTATGAGTTTTGCCTTGGCTATAACTTGGAGTACTGGCGGTAGAAAAATTCGACTTATTCTTCTTATGATGTGATGATTTATGCGTACTTTGAGTCTTGGAATAGTCAAACTTTCCCTTCTTGAATGGACCGCCATAATCTGAATTACCTTTCCTAAACCTGTTTTCTCTCCTACTAGCTTCTTCCTTGTCAATTCTTTCCCAAGTAAGTGCAGCTGAAATTAGCTTGGAAAAATCCTCAAGTTGTAAGATTGCCACAGATTTTCGAATGTAACTATTCAAACCTTCTTAAAATCTTCTGCACTTATCTCTTTCACCATCAATAATACCTCCAGCATAGCGAGAAAGCCTGAGAAAGGTTTGTTGATACTCTGCAATAGACATACTCCCTTGTCTTAAATTCAGAAACTCTTTCTTCTTAGCTTCACAATAGACAGGGGGGACATATTTTGCACGAAATGATTTCACAAAGTCATCCCAAGTTAGCACCGGAGGTTTTGCTTTTGCATTTGGTACACTTACCCACCAATCATATGCATCTTTTTGCAAAAGAGAGATAACATACTTAAATTTGGCAGCATCAGTACACTCTAGTTGTTCAAAGACTCTCTCCATGCGTTAGAGCCATTGTTCAGCTACCGTGGGATCAGTAGTGCCTTCAAATTCAACTCCACCCATTTTCCTCATCTTCTCAAAATTCATTTCACTAGGTTCTGACATTGTCCCAGCCAAGTGACGAAAGAACTCAGCCATCTGGTGAAATGGAGGAGTCATATATGGAGTATTATGGCCCATTGATCTTGGATTACTGCCCACTTCATTTTCACTTACACGAGGATGATTTAGGTCGTGCAAGGGTTCCTCAACTCCTCCCTGAATGTGAGGTGGGGGAGCATTATAATGGGCTTGACTTTCATCGACGGATTCACTAGCTCTATTCAAAGAAGAGGCCATATTAATATTCCTTTAAAAGAGAAGATCACACTGTATTAGGGACATGTACATGATGCAGATGCACAAGTAATACAGTAAATTACATTACACAAGTATGCAAGAATTTATAATCTCCAAGGCATTTTGAAGAAAGGAATAACAACCATTACTAGGTACGTTCACAACAACAAAACAAAAATCCTAGAATCGCAAACCTAGGCTCTGATACCAAAACTTGTAGAGATCCCTTTGAGAGGGTGCTACTTAGGGAACAAATCTAATTTACTACTTATAAAATATTAAAAAGATATTAATTAAAAATATTCAGAATAACTTAGTAGCGAAAATAGGCCCATGCGAGAAGGTTCAAAGTGTAATAGTTTTTTTTAAATGAAATACAATGTCAAAATATCAACATCACTACAAGTTTGCATTGCACATAAATTTCAAACTATCAGGTATATAAAAAGAAGCCAGTTTTCTCCTTTGTACATATTACAAGATAAAGTGTTAAATCAACATATTACAAGACTTGAGTTATTAACACACCATAAAACAGCAAAACAAGTTACCAAATTCAAGTTACAAGATTTTGGTCTTAAAATCCAACAAGTTTCCAAATAACATACATAAATGTGACATATATATATATATATATATATATATATATATATCCTTTAGGTGTCCCAAAACTATGAAAAACCAAGGTGCATATGCAAATGTGATCTCCATAAGTGCTCCCAAAAAGACTACTTCATAATGGCAGTCTTCAGATATCATCATGTACATTACCTACGATAGAAAATAACTATCGCTAAGCATGAAGCTTAGTGGCGTATAAACTTTGGGCTTGGAGTCATTAAATTCTCCAATTCCCCTTTCAGTCATAGGTATCTCAATTTAACATAATTTAAAACAAATGAACCAATATATCAAACCTATCAAATATCAAACTTTAAAGTGTTTCCAAATATCATTTTTTTTTCTTTTCGCCCAATATGTACGTCATGCCATCACACTAAGCTTAATCAAATATCAAGATGGACCGGAGCCCCAAATCAAGTAGGGTCAAAACCCAATATGCAAGAAAATCAAAAACCATATTAAAAATGGCTTCCTAGTTCGTACTTAACACGGACAAGTTCCATAATTTAAGACGAACTACAAATCCAAAGTCAAAATGGAAAAAGATCCAAATCAAGAGGCATGCCAAGACGAGTGACAAAGTCACTGCCACAAGAAGGACAAAGTCCCAACAAGAATGCAAAATGATCAAACAATCCATACGAATGGGCGATTTAGCAAATATCTTACCATACTTAGTATAATATGAATATAACAATATAAATTGAAGACAAGAAAAATAAAATATCAGGTTATTTCAAAATATTCCAGCAAGCAAAAAGGGTACAAAGTTTATACACAAACCTTGGTGTTTTACCACAAAACTGTTCAATCACAACTTGGGAACGTTTGAATCGTCTATGCCGTAAACAAACCAAATCCGTCCACTTCCTCAAACGCTTTCCCTGTGAGTTTTCAAGGGTTTATATACCCTAAATACATAATTAAATATCTTCAGAAGTTCGTGATTTAACATGTCAAACTAAACATAATATTGGTAAAAATTATCCAAAATTGTTTGAAACAAAAATTCTGGACAGTATCACTGTTACATGTTGTGTCTCAGTTTTGAAGATCGAAACAGACAAACTAGATTGTAGAGTCTTCATAATAATTGTAGATCTATGTCTTAGAGTTTCGGAAAATCTTGAATCACCCCCATATCAATTTTGCGCAAAACGTTATGCTAAAACTACTAACAATGGTACAAGGAGTATTTCAAAAACTGATATTCTGGGCAACACCTGCCCTGTATTTCCTAGTCACTTTTTGGAGAAAAACTAGATTTTTATTCCTTCATAAGAGTTATAGATCTATGAAATACATTTCCAGAAAGTCCTGGATTACTTAAATCGGATCTCTTTACAAAAAGTTATGTAGAATACACTAATAGCTGTTTAGTTTAAAAACGAGTTTAGAAACTTACCACAAAAGAGAGGAGCAACTTGATCTTCACCAAAAACGAATTTTGCTGGTTGATTTAGTAGAAATTTATGGAGGTTTTCATGAATTTTTAGAGGCTAAGAAGGGAAGAAGGGAGGTGGTTCCTCTCTCTCTCTCTTTGTCTTGCAAGAATAAAACAAAAGAGAGAAGAATATGGAAAGACTAGTTCCGAAATAATATCTAAACTTTGGATAACTATGAAAAAATGTGGCTTCCAAACTACTAATATCTTTAGATAAATAGAAAAATTTTGGCAACCCAAAAACTTATTTATATAATATATTTAATAATAATTTATCAAAATAATATTAAGTGTTACACATAGCAACACCATGGAGCTTCTTTGTCAATATTAACACAACCTAAAGTATGAAATTTTCATGTATTATCAATTTCACGTTTAGGATGTGCAAGGTAAAATATCTTCTCGTTATAATAATGCTCAATCAAGAATGCAAACATTATTAAAAATTTGAGGTGTTACACATACCCTATTGCCCCAGTACATTTAATTCATTTCCAAGCATCTTTATAGTTTATCAACAACTTGACACACTCAATCAAGACATTTAGTACGCATACGAGAGGTTAGGAGTGTTAAGCATATCGATTTTTCCTTACCTAATCAGTATACCAGTTTTTATTTAAACCACAACTCAAAGCCATATCATTTTACTAAGCAACCCATACTTTAAACATCCATCGTTCAATATAAGGCTCGTTCAGAATGATCAAGTTTATGAGTTTATAAGGGATAACCCGGAACGTAGAAATTAGGGATTTTGAGCCGGTCATACTTAAACATACGGAAACATTATGGAATTTAATTCCGAGAGAGAAAGTTTAGCCAACATACCTGGTTGAGCTTTCCTTAAGTTTCTACAATACACCAACATCTCTAGCAATAATAATCTATAAGGAGATAGCGAAAATCAATTAATAATTTAGAAAGACTTCCCATTTTGTAACTCTCTTAGGAATTTCATCAAACACCTAATCATGTGAAATAGACTACAAGGTCCTACAATGGAAATTCCTTCTTCCCTCAACAAATGTCAAAAAGAACAAGCCAAAATAGTTCATTAATCCCACATACTATAGTTTAGTGTCATATGCAAGGCTCATTTCTAACCCCACAATATATTTTTTAACTCATAATCTCTTATATGAAATCTTAGAAGTAGGACTTACCCGTAAGGATAGCGAGATGGAGATTAGCTTCCTTGATTCTTGAGAATTTGTGCAAGATTTGATGATTAGGATGTTAGGTTCCTCATTCCCTCTCTAAAATGCTCTCACCACTCTCTAGATTCAGTAGAAAATAGCCCTAATGAAGACCCAAATCCTATTTATCAACATGGGACCGAGTTATGAAAATAGGAAAAAGAAGTCTCCGAAATTGGGTCTACGGTCGCATAATAGATCGCAGAACAGGTATGTGCATTGCAGAATGGATCACTGAATTGGTGCCAAGAACTGGGCTGCACTGGACAGGTTTTCGACCATTTTTGGGTTGCATAACTACTTATGCGATCGCATAATGGTCGCATAATAGCCGCAGAATTGTATTATTCCGACCTTTGGTAATTTGATCATAACTTTTTCAAGGAGTGTCCAAATGATGAATGGTTTGAAGCGTTAAAAACTAGACTCAAAGATATTTCATTTGATAGGTTTTTTATCACATAACACCTTATATATATTTATATATGCTCATCCAAAGTGTAGACTTGTGCGAACTCATTTGGAAATTTAGCCTATTACGTAATTTTCCAACCTGACTTAGACTTAGGCCTCTCGTTATACCCCACATTACTTATGATATGACTTATACACTTATTTCCATATATAATTGATGACCATCATATTGATAGCTCAAAAAATATTGTCATTAGCCTACCGGGCACCACGAAATCTTAAATTACTTAGAAAACTTTTCCGAGGCCTTACAGAGCCAATGTACTAAACATGCTCAAGAACTATGCTAAGGAAACCTGAAGTTCGGGGATAACAGCAGGCGCCTCCGGTACCTTCCCCCAAACTAGAACTACTAGCGGTTTCGTAACTACTGCTCTGGTAGGTGCCCTAGTTGCGGCACGTGCTCCTCGTAGGCCTCTGCCTTTACCCATAGAGACGTCTTCTCTGGGGGTAATGTCATCAGTAATTGCAGCTTGTGTCCTCACCATCTGTGATAGAATGGAATGATAAAAGTTCAAACTTCGAGATAAATGAACTAGCACGATAAGAAAGGAGGAAGTGAAACTGTCATAATGGTTCGTAGCCTCTCGAAGATAAGTATATACGTCTCCGCACCAATCCGCAAGACTCTACTAAACTCTCTTATGACTCGTAGCACATATGAACTTAGAGCTCTGATAACAACTTGTCACAACCAAATTTCTCCTCCTCTGGGTATCGTGATGGCACCTAGTCTTAGGGACTAGGAAAGCCTAACATTTACTGACTACAAGCCATAATTAAATAACATCTAACAATTTTTGAAATAGAAATCTATATAAAATTTACAATTCCCAAAACCGCTAGAACTAGTCATATGCTCTACAGAGTTTGCTGCAAATTTCAAAATACAACAATTTGGAAATAGGTAAAACATTGTGAATACAAAATAGGAAGGTGACTCCGAAGCGTGCAAACGCATCAACATGTTTACCTTAAGTCTCCACAGCAATAATCCGCACGGCTAGCAAATGATCAATTGACTTCGAAATACCTATATTTGCACAAAGCTTTGTAGAAGTGTAGTATGGGCACACCACGGCGGTACCCAAAAAATATCAAGACTAAATGTAGTGGAGTAGTGACGAGGAACAATAAAGACACCTACTGGACCAAATAACCTGAACAAGTATAAGTATAGGAACAATAGAGTATGATATCTATGTAAAGACTACGCGAAATGGCAATTAATACGGTAATTACAGTAAGAAAGGAAAACAACAACTATCAGCGGAATGCCATAAAAATGACATAGTAGATGTACAGAAACACTTTCTGAATCTGGTGATCAAAAATAAATGAACGACAAATAACAACTCAACCAAAATGACTGCTTTCACACCAGGTTGTAGCCAATAACCACCACGAGGTACGAACCTAAGACTATTCACAAGTCACGGGTCCAAATATCTGAACCTTAACACTTAGCATCATGTGCTATCATTACAATCACAAATCACGGGTCCAAATACCTGAACCCTAACACTTAGCATCATGTGCTATCATTACAATTTATAACTGCACTGATGACTCACGTTCCAAATAGAGCCATTCCCTCATAGAAGGAAAGTAAACAAGGGCGTGCATCTATACTCAACAATATCAAGAAACCTCTTAACCGATAAGAGTGCTTAACTACGTTTATGCTTGTGCAAGTATCCTAACATAGTTCATGCCAGCTAGTAAGTATAGGAAAAGAAATGGACAGCATGTGGAATGTTGTCTCACAACTTTCCACAAGATAAAGCTCAGACTGGTAAGTGTACCACTACACAAATATCAACATTAAGAATTCACCCAGACCATCAAAAGTCATCACAAATCAATCCCTGACACAACCCACCTTGCCTCGCCACGTGTGCAATAATAAAGTAAGTGCCCTTCTTGTCTCGCCACACATGCATAATAGTGTTCCCACCTTATCTCGCCACATGCGCAACCCACATGTATATATCCCGCCTTGTCATGCTGCATGTGCAAATATCAATAGTAACAATAGCACGACAGAAACCTCGTGAAACCCCATAATAACAACCGCACGACTGAAAACTCGTGCATCACAATAACAACAAGTACAACAAAAGCTATGACAATAATACAAGGGCACAAAACATAAGTCAACTCAGAAATTCCTGAACTCAAAAAGGCTGAGGGACTAATTCACAAGGAGTAGCCACAATAGAGAATTCCAGTCATAATAAGTCCGAGAAAATACTCGTTACTTCGCGTACATAGACTACAATTAGCATATAAGACTCAAATCCTAAGGGGTAGTTTTTCCCACACAAGGTTAGGTAAGATACTTACCTCAAAGAAGACAGACTGACACTCTAGAATGAATGTCACGACCCAAAACCGGTCCAGGTCGTGATGGCGCCTAACGGCGAGGTTAGGCAAGCCAACGAACAACCATAACAATAAAAATGCAAAATACAACAAAAATATGGGGTAAGGCCGTAGAAACAAGTTGAACCACAGCTAGGCCCAATCTATACAACCCCAAATTACCAACATAACTACAACAAGTGTGTGCCAGGACTAGTGTCACAGTGTCAACGGGCGGCTACATAGATACAACAACAGAAATAC
>MDKH01138787.1:0-14274 GCA_005239495.1 Nicotiana undulata
TTAATTATCATAAATTCAACTCTTTATCAAGTTTCCACATAAAGACTTCCCGGCTACGCGCCCAGGCTGCGCACGCACATCGAGGTGAGATTGACGGAGGCTTTCAGTGCCTCGAAACACAGTCATAATTAAATTTACATAAGATGCCCTTTTGGGTCATCACAGTTTACTCAAAATTCCAGTCTTACTCAATTTCCTCAACTTAAGGCTTCTGAAATGAGATTTTTCCTTTCAATTTAACCCCGAACCCCCTAAATTTCAACTCTGACAATACCCACAAGTCACAATACCTGAAATGAAGATGTTCATGACTCCCAACTACTGAACGACGCGCTGGATCTCAAAACGACCGGTCGGGTCGTTACATTAATGGTTTTGGTATATTAAAAAGGGACGGTGGATTTAGGGTCGTTGATCTTCTGAGATCAACGACCATGATTAGATATTTAGGTGGGGCGGGTTTAATTGGACAGGTATGAGTATGGGTAGTTGGGTTAGTGTATTGGGTATTGGGTTATTGGGCTGTATAGGGTATTGGGCTGGGGTAGGTCCGAAAAATCAATTAAAAGGGGCTATGTTTTAAATACCCATTTAAATTAATAAATAATTTATAAAAAATAAAAAATGCTATTGGCATATGAAAATGATTTAAAATAATTACTTAATATTATAAAAAAATAAAAAGTCATTTTCCTTGTAAATAATATAATTACGCATATATGGGTTGTTATTGCAAAGTTATTGCAATTATAGCTTAAAGATACAAATTTACTTATGCATCAAATGATTAAAGCTCAATATAAATATAAATTATAAAAATTAACTAATAATCATTATAAAATTATTTGTGATGCAATTAATAATTATTTAGATAATAAATTGCCGGAATTAATTAAAAATCCTCTAAAAATTATAGAAAAATTATGGAAAAATATTGATTGATGCTCATGCACTATTTTGAAAGTATATATGTATTTTTTTTAAAAGATATGGAAAAAAAATTGGGTATCAACAGCTGCCCCTCTTTACCTAGGAAGGATGAAAGAGCTGTCGGGTAAAGATATGATGGCCTATTTTGACTGAATATAGTGATTTGAGGGATATAGACCGCACTCCGGTTTCCAAGTTGCTTACATATCCCTGGTTTTACAGGAATCAGGTCGTGTGTAGTTCAGGATCCATTCGCGGATTAAACTAATGGAGTTGTCACAAGGACGGACGCAAGGTTTTGAATAGGATGAAACAGTTATTGTGAGCGGTCAGGTTTGAAATAATTTGAAGGAATTGGAGCGGGATTGCTCCTGTTGGGACAATAGTTACTTATCGGGTCACCTGCAAATCCACAAAGATATATTGCGAGCATATATGCATAAATTTGCGTAAATTTAGACATGATGAAAATTCCCTTTAGGCCATGAAAACTGTCTTAGGACAGCTGAGGTGGACATCCTTAGACCATGACGTACCGGGCCATGAATTGTGCAGTAAGGGGTTCGTCGGCCATCAAATGATGTTCTCGGGCCATGAAAATGGTGCCTCAGAACGATGACGCCTTTGAATAATGATGTGCAAGTTTGAGTGATCCTCATGCCATGGCATAATGTCTTCCGCCTATGAGGATGGTGCCTTCAGACTATGACTCCTTCGAACAAGTTGGCTAAATTTCAGCCCATGAAGTGCAGAGGCATGATGATAGAGGCAACAAGACAGAGCTTAATCTTGTGTGAAGTTGAGGGCAGAGCTTAGCCCGATGCAAGAGAGACAGTGCTTAGTCTCGTGCGAGATTCGGGACAGTGCTTAGTCCCATGCAAAGAGAAGGCAGCGCTTAGCCTTATGCAAGATTGGAGACAATGCTCAGTCTCATACAAGGGGAAGGCAGAGCTTAGCCTTATGCAATATAGGAGGCATCGCTTAGACTTATGCAGGAAAGGGAGACAATGCTTAGTCTCGATGCAAAGAAAGGCAGAGTTTAGCCTTAGACAATTAAGGAGGCAGGGCTTAGCCTCATGCAAGATTTGAGACAATGCTTAGTCTCATGCAATGGGAAGGCAGAGCTTAGCCTTATGCAATTGAGGAGGCGGGGATTAGCCTTATGCAAGAATGAAGGTAGAGTTTAACCTTATGCAAATAAAAAGAAGGCAGTGTTTAGCCTTATGAAAGCAGAGAAAGGAAGTGCTTAGCCTCATGCAAGAATGGAGGTAGAGCTTAAACTCATGCAAATGATGAGAAGGCGGTGCTTAGACTTATGCAAGGATTTGAGATAGGGCTTAGTATCAAGCAAAGAGAAGGCAATTCTTAGCCTTATGCAAAGATTTGAGATAGGGCTTAGTCTCTTGCAAAGAGAAGGCAGTGCTTAGCCTTCTGCAAGTGGAGACGCAGGGCTTAGCCTCAAGCAGGATTGAGACAGAGCTTAGTCTCATGCAAAGAGAAGGCAGTTCTTAGCCTGGCAAGTGGAGAGGCAGGGCTTAGCCTCATGCAAGATTGAGACAGAGCTTAGTCTCATGCAAATAGAAGAGTAAGAACGAAGTGTTCTTAGCTGACAATCTGTTTCATGCATAGTGATTTTGTTGTTGCGGCTGTTCTTATCATGATTATATATCCCTGCATCCAAAGAAAATTTGAGAGTTTTGCGGGGGAGGTTGGTTCGTGCCTTTGCTTGCTCGACTTGGTCTGCTCTGTCTGAAGATCCTGTTCAAGCTATTAGGGTAGCATTTGGCTAAAGCAAAGTTTCTTTTCAAAAGAATGTGTGTATAAAGGCATAGTAATATGCAGTTTAGAAATTAGTTAGATGAATCATTAACTGCGACATAATTAGAGATATTGCGACTTCCTCCGCCGTAGAATTTTTAGGGTCCTTCTAAAAATTCTGCCCCAATTAACTAGATGACCTTTCTGACTGCTCCATACGCTGCGGTTGGCTGAACTTGCTTCGTAATTTTGAGGGTCCTCCTCAAAATTCTTCCCCAATTAACAAATTATGGGGGAAATGGAAATTTTATTCAATTGCGACCGAACCCACAGGGCTTCCTACGTATCCCCTCTTAAACGGGAATCAGGTCGAGCGTAGTTCAATTTATATAATATAGAGAAACATAAATGGTTTACACATAGTATCTTTTGACTGCATCTGAATTGATTGGCTTTGGTCAAATTTCTCCGTTCATCTTTGTGAGTATGAGCTCTCCTCCTGTAACTACTCTGTGAACCATGTAAGGACCTTGACAATTGGGAGAGAATTTCCCTTTTGCTTCATCTTGATGCGGAAAGATCCGTTTCAGCACCTGTTGCCCGGTGTGAATTTTTTTTGGTTTGACGCTTTTGTTGAAGGCTCTGGACATTCTACTCTGATAAACCTGACCATAACATACTGCATTCATCCTCTTTCCATCTATGAGGGCTAGTTGCTCATAGAAGTTCCTTGTCCATTCTGTGCCGCTGAGTTCGGCTTCTTGTAAGGATCTCAAGGAAGGAAGTTCTACCTCGAAGGGAATGACAACTTCGGTACCATAAACCAGCAGATAGGGAGTTGCCCCGGTTGATGTACGGACTGTGGTACGGTATCCCAGTAAGGCAAATTGTAATTTCTCGTGCCATTCTTATGATTCTCTACCATTTTCCTTAGTGTCTTTTTGATGTTTTTGTTGGCGGCTTCCACGGCTCCATTCATTTGAGGCATGTACGCTATGGAATTTTTGTTCTTGATTTTGAAAGTTTCACACATAGACCTCATCAGATCACTGTTGAGATTGGCGGCGTTGTCAGTGATGATGGACTCTGGAACCCAAATCGACAAATAATTTGGTCACGGACAAAATCTGCAATGACCTTCTTGGTCACAGCTTTGTAAGATGCAGCTTCAACCCATTTAGTGAAGTAGTCGATGGACACTAAAATGAACCGGTGCCCGTTTGAAGCGGTGGGCTCGATTGGACCAATGACATCCATTCCCCAGGCAGCAAGGGGCCAAGGTGATCTTGTTGCATTGAGCTCGTTTGGCGGCACTAGTATCATGTCTACATGTATCTGGCATTGGTAGAATTTCAGAACATACCGGATGCAGTCTGTTTCCATGGTCATCCAAAAGTATCCGGCCCGGAGTATCTTTTTGGCCAAGACAAAGCAATTTATATGTGGGCCGCAGGTTCCGACATGTATCTCCTCAAGCAATTTGGAAGCCTCTTTTGCGTCAACATACCTTAACAACCCCAGATCGAGAGGTCTTCTATCTAGGGTTCCTCCACTTTGGAAGAAGTGATTGGACAACCTCCGAAGTGTGCGTTTTTTAGTATGGTTTGCATGCTCTGGGTAATGTCCTTTCTCCAAGTACTCTTTGATGTCGTGGAACTAGGGTTTTCCATCCGTTTCTTCTTCAACATAAGCACAATATGTTGGCTGGTCATGGATGCTTACTGGAATGGGATCGATGAAATTCTTGTCTGGATGTTGTATCATTGATGACAAGGTGGCCAATGCGTCTGCAAATTCATTTTGAATCCTGGGGACATGCCGGAATTCTATCTTTGTGAACCTCTTCTTGATTTCTTGTACATGATGCAGATATGGTAGTATCTTGGAATTTTTGGTAGCCCCTTCTCCTTGTACTTGGTGCACAAGCAGATCTGAATCGCCGATCACCAGCAGTTCCTGAAAGTTCATATCAACAGCCAGGTTGAGCCCTAATATGAAAGTTTCATATTCCGCCATGTTGTTAGTGCAGGGGAATTTGAGTTTGCGAACACCGAATAATGCTGACCGGTTTCTGATTCCAAGATGGCTCTAATACCTACTCCCTTGAAATTCGGAGCTCCGTCGAAAAACATTCTCCAACCATCGTAGGCTTCAACAATGTCTTATCCTACAAATGATACCTCTTCATCAGGAAAATACATTTTTCAGGGGTTCATATTCTCCTCCTGCAGGAGTTTCAGCAAGATGGTCTGCCAATGCTTGTCCTTTGACAACTTTCTGATTTACATAGATGATGTCGAACTCACTCAGCAAGATTTTCCATTTGGCCAGCTTCCCAGTAGGCATGGGCTTCTGAAAGATGTATTTCAGGGGATCCATCTTTGATATGAGGTATGTTGTATAAGCACATAAGTAGTGCCTTAGCTTCTGAGCTATCCAGGTTAAAGCGCAGCAAGTGCGTTCTAGCAGAGAGTATCGTGCTTCATAAGGAGTGAACTTCTTACTCAAGTAATAGATGACATGTTCCTTTCTCCATGTCTCGTCATGCTGCCCTATAACAGTGCAATGTAGAGTAATAGTGGTCAACCAGGCTCTAGCGAAACTAAGACTGGATGTGTGGACAAGTATTGCTTGATTTTGTCAAAAGCCTTTTGACAATCCTTGGTCCAACTGGTTGCAACGTCCTTCTTCAGTATTTTGAAAATCGGCTCACATATCACTGTGGACTGTGCTACGAAATGGCTGATGTGGTTGAGGAGTCCCAAGAAACTCATCACATCCTTATTGCTACTTGGTGGAAGTAGTTCTTGGACGGCTTTGACCTTTGACGAGTCCAACTCTATTCCTCGACGACTGACGATGAATCCCAACAGCTTTCTGGCAGGGACCCCCAATGCACACTTTGTGGAGTTTAGCTTCAGGTTGTACTTTCACAGCCTGTCAAAGAATTTCCTCAAGTCTGCTATGTGGTATGTGGCCTTCTTGGATTTAATGATGACATCATCCACATATACCTCTATCTCTTTATGTATAATATCATGGAAAATGGTTGTCATGGCCCTCATGTAGGTGGCCCCAGCGTTCTTTAGATCGAATGGCATCATTTTGTAGCAGTGTACTCCCCACGGTGTAATGAAGATTGTTTTCTCGACGTCTTCTTCGTCCATCCAGATCTGATGGTAACCTGCAAAGCAATCTACAAAGGACTGGAGTTCATGCTTGGCACAATTGTCGATCAAAATGTGTATATTTGGTAGCGGGAAATCGTCCTTTGGGCTTGCTATGTTAAGATCCCTATAATCAACATAGACTCTGACTTTCCCATCCTTCTTTGGAACCTGTACGATGTTGTCTAACCAGGTTGGGTATTCCACTACTCTGAGGACCTTGGCTTTGATCTGCTTAGTAACTTCCTCCTTATTTTTTAGGCTCACATCTGGCTTGAGATTCCTGAGCTTCTGCTTTACTGGCAGACACATTGGATTTGTAGGTAACTTGTGAGCTACTATGGATTTGCTCAACACCGTCATATCGTCGTATGACCATGCAAAGATATCCTTGTATTCTTTCAGGAACCGAGTGTATTCCATTTTCTCTGACGGTGACAAATGGATGCTTATGCGGGTTTCCTTGATGGTTTTGGTATCCCCCAAGTTGACTATCTCGGTCTCGTCCAGGTTAGACTTGGGCTTGTTCTCAAAATTCTCCACTTTTCGGACAATCTCCTCAGGTATTACATCCTTCTCCTCTATTTCTTCCAAATCATTGACCTTTTGTTGTGTTGTTTCATTACATGTCACTGTCGTTGGTTCATCTAGTTAGGGAATAGTAATGATGTAGGGATAAAGGTATGAAAGGAAAATAGTAATAATAAAACATCAAGCCATTTAAAACGTCAAACAAAATGATTAATAACTCAAATAATGTTTTTTTTCGAAACGGAACACTGAAAATATTATTTAAAACAAAATGCAAAAGAGCAAATCATTTTCAAAAATAAATGATGCTATCAGCCTTGCTACACCAGGACTCATCGGGCCCTTGATGGTTTGACAGTCTAGTTCTTGAGGAATGCTCCCCTCTCCATTGCCTGGTGTCGCGCCCCCTTTTTTCCCTCTTAAAGCGGAGAGATTGGGTTTATGACATTTTCGACAACTCCTTTTGAAGGTTAAAAGGGTTAAAAGGAAGAGTCGCCACCTAACGAATTTTATGGTGCGTTAGGGCACCTAGATTAGTTAACTCATAAGACTAGTTTGCATTACCAGAGATTGGGTAAGGGCTTGAGGTTATCCCAAGGGTAAGGTATTAGGCACCCCTCAGGATCCACAAATGTGGTTCCCGGCCAAATGGTTATCGTGAATTTGGACGATAAGGAAATAACAAATAAGGCTCATATAAGAAAGGATTCCAAACAAGTATTGAAGTTTATTAAAAAGTTGAAGGAAATTGAAAGTAAATATTTGAGAAGAGACGTCCTAGGTTTAAAGTAATATGGATCACATCAATGCAATACCTGATAGGCAGAGCTAGACGTGGTATTAGCGCACCGGTCATCATATCCATACTCTACCCTTTCCCACCCCGTGAAGGTATTTAAAACGTGTGTTGGTCACGAACTCTATTGCGTGCTATTACCCGTCCCATCCTATCAGTCCCGGAGGAGGCTAGGACTACTATTCCTAAAAAGGGGAAGTACTAGGCTGAACCCTTAGGTTTAAAGGACAAAATGCTAAGCGACAAGCAAGAACAGTTAGGACTACAAACAGGGGGGAAACACATAGAGGCAAATACAAGGCTCAGATATTCCTCCACAAGTTATACGCATAATAAGCACGACTAAAACACAAGTAAGGTCTTTAACTTCAGAACTTAAAGCATGATGTCTAGGTGAGAATACAGTAGCGAGGCAGGTTTATTGCATAGTTTCAGAGAAAGGATTTCTTACCAGTTCAGAATACTGATTTTTGACCTATTATTAGCCAAAAATACATAGAAGTAGATATGTTTTAGCAAGTTTAAGCCCTAAGGCTTGCCTAGGCATATTAAACCGCTTCAATTGCAACTATTTTAGCTCCTAGTTTTAGAAAAATAGTTGCTAAGCATGAATAAGTCTGTTTTAGTTACCAGTTTTAGGAGAAATAATTGTGAAACATGGATAAGTCTGCTTCAATTTTAATCAGGAAAAGGGAGTGAGTGATAAGAGAATATGAGTTCAAATTCTAGAAAGCATGATGTCTAAATGCAAATAAGATGCAACATGATGCAAAAGACTCTACATGGTATTCTAAATGCATGAGCATTTTCAGCATCGGAATCTATTTTAGCGAGATCCTTTTATTAGTACATTTGCCCTAAGGCAGAACGCAGTAGTTAAACAGAAATTTGACTCATAATACATGCTTTTCTAGGTATTCATAGCAGTAGGTTTTATCACATGATTTTGGCATAGATAACATGAGCATGCTGAGAATGAAATCCTAAGGGGACATGATTTCTAAAATGCAAGATTTGACAGTAATTAATATTATTATTTAGCCTAAAACAGGATTTTCTAGGTGATGCAATT
Source organism: Nicotiana undulata (assembly GCA_005239495.1). Taxonomy (NCBI): domain Eukaryota; kingdom Viridiplantae; phylum Streptophyta; class Magnoliopsida; order Solanales; family Solanaceae; genus Nicotiana; species Nicotiana undulata. Next base: position 8,255 of record MDKH01138787.1, read on the forward strand.
GTGAGACTCCTAAAAGCAGGAACATTATAACATGCCATTTCTTTGTCTATCCTATGAACATGATTTCTAGGTGGACCTAAGCATGATGAGATGCTGAAATAAAGAACCTAAGTATCATGGTATCTTAAGCATGAATGACACGTATTCCTAAGCATGGTGACTATTGCGCATACATATATGAAAAGTAAACCTATAGGCATGGTTTCTACTCATATCTATACTAAGCATGCATAACCCCACTCATTTCACAATCCAATCCCAGAAGCATTTTTACAATTGATTATTACAGACCAGCACTGCACAAATTAATTAAGTAAATAAGAAAATTAAGAAGTTACACTATAGGGAACCTAACAGTAGGCCCAAGGCTCCAGATCCAACAATGCCATATGCCACGACCTTTTATAACCCAGGTGTGTCAGAGTTCCTAAGGCTCTCAGAGGATCCCAGGCAGTGCTCACACCCAGGTACCCCAGCCAGGAGTGAGTTGGTGCAGAGTGGAATACCAACCTTGTGTGTCAGAGTTCAATGGGTACTCAAATGGTCCCCAAAGCGGTGCTCACACAAAGGGGGATGAACTTAGAAACTAGGAGTAGTGAGATTTGCTCATGATAGAGGAAGCTAAGTAAAACAGTGTTTGAAAATAGTTTTTGAAAAGGATAGTAATTTTTAATAAAGACCAGCTTTTCAAAAATAAGGTTTCAGTTGTTGAAAAACAATTAGCAAGACAAAACAGACAAAGTCAGCATCACATGATGGTCCAAGCAATCCCAAATAAGGGTTACGGGGTTTGAGGGACAAGTATACAGACTGTGAGGCAGGCAATACACATACACCTGATCAAAGGTTTCTAAGGATTCAGGGAATAAGTGTCAAACATATCAGCCAAGCAAACTAGCCTTATAACTGAATTAACACATTAGACATATGCAGGGGATACATATAAAGAGCAGAGACTGAGTGTGAGAAACACATTGAGCATGCAAGGCAAGGTAACAGTAGACATGTGAATGAGAGATTTAGAAACCTAGATGCAGGTTGAACCGCAGAAACCTAAGTAGGAACATAATAGGCATGATGAACTAGAGGGAGGTGGAGGGAGATCACATAGGTAAAAATGGACATGCTAATTGCAAGGTAAACAGCAGAACCACAAGTAGGAACACATAAGTAAAGCAACAGGCATGCTGAACTAAAAAGGAAAAATAGACATGTTAGTCGCAAGGTAAACAACAGAACAACAAATAGAAGCATAAGAGAAACAAAAGGAATCGTTACACAAACAGAAACATGTTGTTCTAGATGTTGTAGGCTTAAACTGAAACCATACCAGTTGAATGAGAGGATGAAGAGCATCAAAGTAATGAAGAGCAGCAAAGTGAAGAGCAACAAAGTGAAGAGAGGCAGAGCAATAGTGTAGATGCAACAGAACACTAGAGCAGCTGAGTAATAGCAGAGTAGAATCACTTAGTTTTGGCTTGCAGCCAACTGAGTTGCAAGTAACAGCAAGAGAGACAAGAGAGTATGTGTGTGTAGATGCAGTAGAACAGTGTATTGTTCGTGTGTTTGTGAGGAGTGAATAGAATGTATATATAATGCTAGAAACAAGTACAGGGTAGCACAATTATAGGAACAACATCAATTAAACTAATCAGAAGTTGGGACTCCCTTCAATTAGGGAATTATGATTTAACGGGTGTAAATTAGACCAAATAAGGAAAGAATCAATAAAAAACTGATTATACCATAATAGAGTAATAAAGAATGTGGTATATAGTAAGGGCTTAATACAGAATGCTTCGAGTAAGGAAAGTATATGTAAAATATTTGAAAACATATTTAGGCACGTAAAATATGGTAGAATACAATTCCATTCTGAAAATAAATCACAAGAATCATGTATAGGACTAAAATCATAAGGGAATCGATTTTAATTAAGGAAAGTATCACACATGTAAGGAAGTAATTCAAAATCAGTAAAAGGTTCTAAGGAAAACACATATGAGTCACAGTTTTGAAAAAAGATATCACAACCTTGAGGGAGACCAATAGAACCAGTAGGGAATACTATGTAAGGGCTAATATAACAAGTAATCGAGTTTGTTAAGCAATGTCACGACCCAGAATCTTAATACGGGTTGTGATGGCGCCCAACGAAGGGGTTAGGCAAGCCAACAAAAATTACACTAAGTGTTACCCTTCCCATCTAATTAAACAAGTCAACATTTAAAAATTTTAAACCGTTAAACATGATGATAGCTTGACATGGAAATAAAGCATATGCATGCCTGTACAACCCAAACCCAAAATATACACACACTACGCGTGTGTGCCAGGAACTAGTGTCACGAGTGTCATGGGCAACTACTGAATATACAATGACTACAATATATACAGAGTCTCAGTCTGAATGAAATGGACAGAGAATATAACAAAAGAACTCCAGGGTGCTGCTAGGAAGTCGCCGGGAAAGCAGCTCACCGTGAAGTATGACCACGCTATCAATATCTAGCACCGGCCTGATAATCAGACGTACCAGCCTCCGGACCTGTACAGTCAAGTACAGAAAAGAAAAGAAAGTGCAGCATGAGTACATATTAAATAAATATGTACCCTGTGAGTATCCCGCCTAAACTCGAAGAAGTAGTGACGAGAGGTCGACTTGATACTCACTAAGGTCCAGCAGTAATAACATATGATAGAATATATTGAAATACAGTAGGCATGTCAGGAAAATAAGCAACAAGTATATATATCAAAAGCAGAAATCCAAACAATTGCTGAACTACACAATAAAGCACTTTCAAGGGTAAGACCACCGAACGAAACACTAATCACAAATTCTTAGATCCGCCGTGGCGTACGGCCCGCTCCCATAAGGTACCTTCTAAACTCGTCGTGGTGTACAGCCCGATCCCATAGGTATCTCAAGTATTTTCTCAACACTGTCGTGGCGTACGGCCCGCTCCCATAAGGTACCTTCTAAACTCGTCGTGGTGTACAGCCCGATCCCATAGGTATCTCAAGTATTTTCTCAACACTGTCGTGGCGTACGGCCTGATCCCATATGTATATCACAATTTCTTTTCAACTCTGTCGTGGCGTACGGCCCGATCCCATATAGACATAATCACTCTCAAACCTGCCGTGGCGTACGGCCCGATCTAAATATCTTACAATACTTACTTTCCGTAACAAATTCCTTGCCATTCAACATTTTTTTTCCATAAAGCCTCAGAGGAATAACACTATGCAAATCATAATTACATAGTAAATATGGCGTCACAATAAATCATATAAATCTTTAAAAGGAAAACATATCAGGCATTACGAGAAAAGCATATAAGGCATTACGAGAAAGCATTCAAGGCATGATGTGGGCCTAACTACCCGGACATAACAATAATAGCCGCTACGTATGAACTCTCGCCACTTGGAGCGTACGTAGCCCCCAAACAGTTTACTCATAGCATATACATCACCTATGGGGACAATTCCCTCTTACAAGGTTAGAAAGGAGACTCACCTCGTGTCGAATCTACCCCTCGGAACACGATTGCGCCTGAAACTCCGAAATTCACCCTCGACGGCTCGCAACTAACCAATCATGGTATAATTGAATCAATTTAGGTTCCAAGAAGAAGAATCAACAAGAAATCCTAAATTTTAAGCATTCTTGACCATTTCCAGAATTTTGACCCCGGCCCCACACGTTGGATTTCGAAGATTCTTGAAGGAATCACCTACCCGAAGTCTAAGGATCGAAGTGATGTGATTTATACAAGGATTCATAGCCTCAATTGAATAATTCACCAATTTATTCAAAGCCCTAGAATTTCTATCCAAATTTTATGAATTTTTGATTCTTTAGGAATTAAACCCGTTGAATTCTATGCATAATAGTGAAAAATAGAAGAGAATTACTTACCCCTACAGTGGGTGGTCGTGGGAGGTGTTGCTCAAACTTGGATGCTCTCTAATGGAGGTTGATGGGGGGGGGGGTAAAAATGAAGAAAACCCGTAATTTGGACATTTGAAAGGGGCTGGAAACAGTGATTTACGCACCTGCGACCTTGGGACCGCAGAAGCGGTCCCGCACCTGCGAGAAAATCACCGCCCCTGCGGAAAAGGGCCTGGGACCCTGGCATCGCACCTGCGGAGAAGGAGTCTGCACCAGCGGTCCCGCTCATGCGGAAGAAAGGGCCGTGCCTGCGATGAGGGTCGCAACTGCGAAGGCTGGACCGCAAGTGCGCACTCGCACCTGCGACCGAGAGACCGCAGGTGCGGTCACACTAGAAGCAGCCACACCAGCAGTGGATTTTGCTGGTTTTTGGCCCCGAGCGGGGTCTAGGAATCCCCTAGGCCCACCCGAGCCTCCGACTAAATATACCAACAGGTCCCAAATCATATGACAGACTCGCTCGAGCTCACGGAACACTCAGAACATCAGTAGAACTAGAAATCACCCGCCAAACCTCTTGAATTCAAACTTAAGACTTTAAGAACTCTAGATTTCATATCATTGCGCCGAACGGGTCTATACTACTCGGTATGACCTCAAATTTTACAGACAAGTCATGAATGACTATACGGAACTATTCCCTATCCCGGAATTTCATTCGGACCACGGGAACAAAAAAATTCACATTTCAAGCTTAATTTCCAATTCTATGAAAATCCTCAAAACTTCATTAACTCCAATTTTCTCATTTTGATCCGAAACCCATCAAATCAAGCCCGTTTCTTACCAAATTTCACAGATAACTTAAATAACACATATTGAACATGTTCCAGGCTCCAAAATCATAATACGGGCCCGGCAGCACAGGTTTCACATCAAGGTTCATTTTCATAAGCCTTTAATATTTTTCATAAAACAATTTTCTATAAAAATTCATTTCTCGAACTTGGGTCCTCGGAATTTGATTCCGGGCATACGCCCAAGTCCCATATTTTCCTACGGACCTTCCGGGACCGTTAGATCACTGGTCCGGGTCCGTTTACCAAAAATGTTGACCAAAGTCAACTTTATTCAATTAAGTAACATGAAGTCAACTCTTAATCAAGTTTTCACATAAAGGCTTCCTGGCTACGCGCCCGGGCTGTGCACGCACATCGAGGTGAGATTAACAAGGGCTTTCTGGACCTCGAAACACAGTCAAAATTAGATTCACATAAGATGACCCCTTTTTGGGTCATCACAAAATCCCCCTCTAAAACAAACGTTCGTCCTCGAACGGACGTAGAATCATACCTGAAGTGTCGAATAGCTGTGGATACCTGCTCCGCATGTCCTCCTCGGACTCCCAAGTCACCTCATCGACTGGTTGGCCCCTCCATTGGACCCTTACGGCAGAAATTCTCTTAGACCTCAACTGGCGGTCTTGCCTATCAATAATAGCAAATGGCTCCTCCTCGAAGCCCAACTTCTCATCTAACTGAATAGTGCTGAAATCAATCACGTGAGAGAAATCGGCATGATATCTCTGGAGCATGGATACATGAAATACCGGATGAACTCTCGATAAGGCGGGAGGTAAAGCGAGCTCATAAAAAACCTCCCCGACTCGCCTCAACACCTCGAAAGGGACTATAAACCTGGGGCTCAGCTTGCCCTTCTTCCCGGCTCTCATAACGCCCTTCATCAGCGAAATCTTCAACATAACCTTATCTCCCTCCATAAATGCCACATCACGCGCCCGCTGATCTGCGTAGCTCTTCTGCCTAGGCTGTGCTGTACGGAACCTTTCCTGAATAATCTTCACCTTTTTCAAGGGATCTCTCACCAGATCTGTACCATATAGCTTGGCCTCGTCAGGCTCAAACCACCCAATCGGAGAACGACATCGCCGGCCATATAAAGCCTCGAATGGAGCCATCTCGATGCTGGACTGATAACTGTTATTGTATGCAAACTCCGCCAAAGGAAAGAACTGGTCCCATTGACCGCCAAAGTAAATCACACAAGCCCTGAGCATATCCTCCAAAATCTGAACTATACGCTCCGACTGACCATCAGT
>ML278746.1:0-94577 GCA_005239495.1 Nicotiana undulata
TTTTAACTACATATATAGCATGTTAGAGTATATTTTAGTGTATTCATCTCTTGTATTATAAAAATGTTAACGGATTATATTTATATTATTTATACACTAAATATAAAAGAGATTTTTAATTTTGACCAATGTTAGACCAAAACAGAGACCAACTTTGGTCGCTAATTATCCAGAAATTAAACTTAGCGACCACAGTTGGTCGCTAAGTATAAATCAGATTTATTTTATATTTTATATAATATTTAAAATAATAATATAATTGTCAAATTATGAACTGGGTCCACGATTAGCGACCAAAGTTGGTCTCTATTTCTTTAGCGACCAACTTTGGTCGCTAAATTTAAATTTTATTTATTTATATTTTGTAATTTTTTAAAATAATTATATAATTATTAAAAAATTTATATCTGGGTCCCACTTTAGCGACCAAAGTTGGTCTCTATTTCTTTAGCGACCAACTTTGGTCGCTAAATTTAAATTTTATTTATTTATATTTTGTAATTTTTTAAAATAATTATATAATTATTAAAAAATTTATATCTGGGTCCCACTTTAGCGACCAAAGTTGGTCTCTATTTCTTTAGCGACCAACTTTGGTCGCTAAATTTAAATTTTATTTATTTATATTTTGTAATTTTTTAAAATAATTATATAATTATTAAAAAATTTATATCTGGGTCCCACTTTAGCGACCAAAGTTGGTCTCTATTTCTTTAGCGACCAACTTTGGTCGCTAAATTTAAATTTTATTTATTTATATTTTGTAATTTTTTAAAATAATTATATAATTATTAAAAAATTTATATCTGGGTCCCACTTTAGCGACCAAAGTTGGTCTCTATTTGCTTCCCTTTTTATAAGCGACCAACTTTGGTCGCTAATTTTAAATTTTATTTATTATAAATTTTATAATTTTTTAAAAATAATAATATAATTATTAAAATTTTATAACGGGGTCCCACTTTAGCGACCAACGTTGGTCGCTAATTTCAACATTTCTTTGACCAAGAAGGTCTGACCAGCCCAGTCAATATTTTGACCACATTAGCGACCAACCTTGGTCGCTAATGTATTTATAATTATTTTTTAATAATTTTCTCCAATTTTGCGACCAACTTTGGTTGCTTTTCTTGACAGACCATTTTTGGTCGCAAATTGTTGGTCGCTTTTTCCCGGATTCTTAGTAGTGTATATGTATAAATAAAATTAAGCTGATATTAATTTGTTGTCTTAATTCTCTCCCTCGACGTTCTCGGTCGGTTCCATCTTCGTTTACTTGCTCTTATAACTTGGAGAAAGGATTTTGAATCTCTACGTTGTTATCCTAGTTCAATCTTGTGATGCAAAAGCATAATGGGATGGAGAAATACAGAATGAATCAATCGAATATAAAAGAAAATAAATTAAGTGAGAGAATTTTGAATTCTATTTCCTTCGATCTAAACTGAATCTTGTCTACTTCAGCCCTTCTATATTCAAATTTCGATCTTTATTGATGTGATTTTTTGAATTAACAAAGAACCAAGCAGTTAAAATCAAGATGTTCAAGAGAAACAAATGATTGGATATTGGTCGGATTTTAAGAAACAGACGTATCTCACGCTGTATAACTTGGAATCTAACTGAGATGAAAAATGAAGTTGTAAGCTATGAAAATAACTACTTACTCGTTCAAAAAATTCGAGTATGCTCTAATTCTTGGACGAAGTCACCACTTGTGAATAATTCACGTTTTTGCTACGTACAGCAGCTAATTGAAAGAGTTGTTTTCACTCTCTATTATATTCATAAAACCTATATTTGGAAGGATCTGAAATCAATGATTACATTATTCTGTTGTGTAATTAATTGTCAACTTTAAGGAGGATTTCGTAAAGCTAATACCTCCGGAGGCAATAGTATCAAAATCATGAGATTGTTATGATAGAGAAAGCTCTGATCTTATTGGCTTTCCGAAAAATAATTGAAGACTTCGTTAATTATTTTGTAATTATGAAGCAGCCACGGCACTGCCAATGTGCAAATTAAAACGATTTAATAATGCGTAGATAATGAGGTGAGACGGTGTATATTGGACTTTAATCCTAAAGTATCCATTGTTAGCAGGAGGGACACTTTTTTTCTGACGATAATTTGCAAGATTCACGCTCTAGTAGATTTTAAACATGTAAATTGAGAATCATTAAAGTTTTCATAAACAATTATAAAGAAAAAACTAAGGTTAATTGTTAACCATCGGATAAAATTGGCAAAATAATTGTATGTGGATGAATGACTAGATGTTGAAATATTATATGCTCAATTGTCAAAATGAAACTAGTTGATTATTACTACTAACGAGTCAATCCATGCATTTCATCTATTCAACTTCATTCACTTCATCAACCTAGTTTTGTAGCTGATCAACAACTCCTTCTGCTATGTATCTTATGATTACTTGAGCAAGCAATTCACTCATCTATCATTTGTCATCACAAAAAGAGTTAACAAAATAAATAATTAATAAGAGCCAAATACACCGCACTGGTATTTTCTGACATTTTCAACAAACGGCAGCCACCTTTTCCGAATTATCAAATGTTCATGGTATCTATACGAAAACTTTTAACTCAGCTATAGCTCGTTCAATTCATGGCTTACTCCACTTGCAATTACTGTCGGGTGTAGTAATTAACAATAACAACAACAAATCCAGTTTGATCCCAACATGTTGGGTCAGGGGAGGGTAGGCTGTACGCTGACCTTACCCCTACCTAATGCAGGTAGAGAGGCTGTTTTCAATAGACCCTAGGCTCAGGAAAGGCAAGAAGAAGAAGAGGGAAGCAAGGAAGGAAGAAAGATGGAAGAGAAAAAAAGGGAGAGATGAATGATAAATTGTACCAAATAATAGCAACAGGGAATACAATACCTGAGGCGAACAAAACCACATAACATAATAAAAATCTAAGAATATGAAGGGACATGCATGCCACTAAGTCTCCGATTGTATACGACTATAATCGGAGAGACTGATATTATGGTATTTCGTAGCTTATCGCATAAGGCTAGAGGTACAGCACGAGGCTCGACCCCGAGTGTTCCCTATGTTTGACTTCGAGGCAATGCAGGTCTGTGACTGTCATGAGTAAGCGACACGAGGGCTAAGACGACCAAGTCTGCAACAAAGTACAAGTCCGTACTATGACATTAAATAGTTGTACCAGCTGCGTATCTTTGTAATAAATGCTTATGTACTATGTTGGGACTTCCCCTCCTATATAAAGTGGACCCTTATCATTTTTTGCACACACAATATTGAATACAAGGAACCAGAACATTCTCTGCTCTCTAACTCAAACATCCTCTATTGTTTCTTTACTAATTTATCGCTTACATTTATTGTATTTCATTGATTGTTTTTCATTTATTATTCATCATTGACCATAAATAGCCTCCTTCGAGGCCCATAAAATCGTTATAGCTTCATCGATCGTTCATCACTAACTCTGAGCCTCGACCTCGAGGACCTATCTCGGCCAGTTCGGAACCCCCGACTTGAGGCAGTCTGGTTTTCTTGGTTTCAATTTCGCATCAATCTTATCTCGTTTCTTTTACTCACACTTAGCATCTATTGCTTAACAACTAGCATTAAAATAAATCGTATATTTTTAGAACCACATAATCAAATTTAATTGTAGTTACCATTTTCAAGGTAAATAGTTTGGCGCCCACCGTAGGGCTAAAAATAATAGTGATTGTTTTAGTGCTGGTTCACTGAAAAACGCAAGTTATTCTTCACACTTTTTCTTGTCCAAGAATCTTTGATTTCAGGTCAAAATTTCTAACTCAGTAAATGCACACGAAAACAACGGTGCTGAGGATTATGGAGAGAACGTTGTAGCTGTTCCAGGCGCTGGTGTACCACACAGAACCCTGAGGGTGAACTAAACCCAAACCCAGTGGATGTGGGCTCACGCAACGCCCAACATATCGATATTAGTTCCCGCACTGACAGGGATATACGCCAGGAAGAAGAACAGGAGGTTCAGAAAATTCCAGCTCGAGAAGAAAGAGAGGTTAGCCTCCACGTTATTTTTAAAATGTTGCAGGCACAACAGTTGGCAATTGCAAAGCTGCAAAGCCACAAAAAAAATCCAAGTACAGCAGCACCAAAGACGGTTCCTCGAGTCGAACAGACACCAGAGAGATCAAGCGACAACCGGTCAGCAGCCGACCACGCTATTATGAAAATGCTTGAAGACCTCACAAAGAGAATTGAATCAGGCGAAAAGAAAATAGAAGCCAACGACAAAAAGGTGGAAACCTACAACATGAGGGTCGACCAGATCCCAGGCGCACCCCCTGTTCTAAAAAGGGTGTAAATTCAAAGAAGCTCGTACAAAGTACGCTCCCATCAAGAGCGGCCCCGAAGCCCATCCCGAAGAAATTCAGAATGCCCGATCTCCCGAAATACAATGGGACCTCGGACACCAACGAGCACATCACTGCCTATACTTGTGTTGTGAAGGGGAACGAATTGAAGGAGGACGAGATTGAATCCGTCCTATTGAAAAATTTCGGAGAAACATTGTCAAAGGGGGCCATGATGTGGTATCACAACCTAACCCCTAATTCGATAGACTCGTTTGCCATGCTGGAAGACTCTTTCATAAAGGCACATGCTGGTGCCATCAAGGTCGCAACTAGGAAATCCGACGTCTTCAAAATCAAACAGAGAGAGAGTGAGATGCTGCGGGAATTCGTGTCTCGCTTCCAAATGGAGCGAATGGAGTTACCACCGGTCTCCGACGATTGGGCAGTACAGGCCTTCACCCAAGGCTTGAATGAGCGGAGCTCGATTGCTTCGAAACAGCTAAAGTAGAACTTGGTTGAATATCCCGCCGTCACCTGGGCGGATGTCCACAATCGATACCAGTAAAAAATTAGGGCCGAAGACGACCAATTAGGAGCCCCCTCGGGCTCGGTATATCCTACCAGGATCTTGGTAAAAGAACTAAGACCAAACAAGGAAAGGTACCAACCATACACTGAAGACCGAAGGAACGCCTCGAGGCGCAACATACGTCGGAGCGACCGAAGGACAGATCGAGGTCAGAATCCTCAGGGACTTATGAGTAGAGTCGGTTTCGAGAGACACACAGGACCGGTGGAGGCACCCCGATTATCAGAGTACAACTTCAACGTCGATGTTTCAAACATCGTGACGGCCATAGGTAAAATCATAGACACTAGATGGCCAAAACCCATACTATCAGATCCATCGCAAAGGAACCATAACATGGTGTGTGAATTTCACGGCTCACACAATCATAAGACGGAAGATTGCAGATAGCTCCGAGAGGAAGTAGCTCGACTACTTAGCAAAGGGCACCTCAGAGAGTTCCTCAGTGACCAGGCTAAAAACTAACTTCCAGAAAGAGAGGCGAATAGGAAAAATGTAGAAGAAGAGACGCATCATGTAATCTACATGATCATGGGAGGGATCGACACTCCATATGAACCCATCCTCAGACGAACAACAATATCCATCACCAGAGAGAAGCGAACTCGAGGTTACATACCCGAGGACGCCCTCACATTCTGCAACGAGGATCTCGAGACCTTGTCTCAGCCTCACAACGACGCACTGGTAATTGCTTTCCTTGTGAATATGTTTCAAATTAAACGTGTACTCGTGGATCCAGGTAGCTCGGCCAACATAATCAGGTCGAGGGTGGTGGAGCAACTCGGACTGCTCGATCAGATCGTGCCTGCCTCTCGAGTCCTTAATGGATTCAACATGGCGAGCGAGACAACAAAAGGGGAAATCATCCTCTCGGTCAGCATGGCCGAAACAACCCAAAATGGAAAGTTTCACATCATTGACGGAGACAGGAGATATAATGCCTTGCTCGGGAGGCCATGGATACACTGCATGAGAGGAGTACTGTTGACCCTCCACCAATGATCAAATTTCCAACAAAGGAGGGAATAAAAATGGTATACGGGGAGCAACATGCAGCAAGAGAGATGTTCGCGGTATACGATGTTGTACCAACACCGACACCTTCTACATCGAAGGAGCCAAAGGATAAGCAAACAGCTAAGTAGCAGTCACGAGCTACTTCCTCGGCTGCACCCTAAGATTTGAGTTAAAGACCATACCGCGTCCTTAGAACAAGCAGAGGCAGGCGCCATCGAGTTTGGAACGCTATCACTGCTAAGGTAGGACTATCTCCCTTTTTATTCACGTTTTGTACGAACCTATATGCAGGTGTCCGATAAAAATAAATCAAAGCACCCTCCAGTTTGAAGACCTTAGGTTTTAAAGCATGCGTTGCACTCTTTTCCTTCGATCGGATTTTACCCCAGAAAGGGTTTTGCCGGCAAGGTTTTTAACGAGGCAACATCTGTATGCTACCTAAGGAGAACCTAGACAAGTATTCAAGGCTTCTCTCCAATCAACCTCGAATACTGGGGGCACCCCCCCAGTAGGTTGCATCCTCGGAAAAATCGAAGTAAGCCAATGAGGGTTTCGATAGGAAAATGATGTATCGGGCCAAATGATCGAATGAACCATGTCCGTATAGAATGATCGAACCCTCGGCGGTGAAAATATGTATGCTTGTACTAAGTAATCAAAAGAGTATATTTTACCGTCAAAACACTTTGCGATTGAAAGAAGTTGCTATTATCTCAAGGGAAGGCCCCATGGCCAAAATACCCTCGATGTCTCGGGGACTGTCGCCGACTGCCACCCCATCAAGTTATCAAAGCTCAAGGCCATAAGATCCCAAGCGGGCGACCTCAGGCATAAGAAAATCTGTAAGTCTTAAGGGCATAATCGAAACTGTAAGTCCTACGGGCATGAGCAAATCTGTAAGTCCCACGGCATGATAAAAAATGTAAGACCTCAAGTAAGGCGTGTCCAAATCACATGACCTTGTAAAAGGCACAATCCCAATTTTAAAGTCAAGGGTATATATTCAAACTTGTAAGACCCCTAAAAAGGCATACCCTCGAATATAGACGCCGAGGATACCTCATTCGGGACTAAAAGGCTCCGGCTAAACACAACGACTACGATCACAAGGCTCCAACCAAACTAACGCGACTCGGGGAAGCCCGACCGTTGCCATAAAATCAAATCCTTCAAAAATATTTTGGAAAGAACCGGTCAAAACATGCTACCCTCAGCCCAAGCAAAAGAGCTTCGATAATTTTCATGTCAGCTCCAAACAACGAAAAGGCTCAAGAGAATTCAGCCATAGGGCAAAACCTTCCGAGGTGCTCATTTATCGTCGCATAACGACTCTTAATCGAGGTTCTTTTCGGACCGTCGAAGAGTAGACGAACACAAAAACTTCAAATAAGTCTTTAGCGAGGGAAAATATAGCCATACTAAAAGTCATATCGACCCACGCGTAAGAGCCTTGGCGCCAGCTCATAAAAGCCTCAGGGATAATTAAAAAAAAACTAAGGGTCGACGAGCTCGAGTCGTAACCCGACTCGAGGACTGAGCCCGAAACGGTTAACTAAAGTGCCTAAGGGAAAACACATTGAAGCCTACGGGCCAACATAAAAAACGCCTCAAGGCTAATTCAAAAAAAAAACCTAAGGGTCGATGAGCTCGAGCCGTAACCCGACTCGAGGACTGAGCCCAAAACGGTTAACTAAAGTGCCTAAAGGAAAACACATTGGAGCCTACAGGACAACATCAAAAAGCCTACGGGCCAATTAAAGGTCATATTGACCCCACGCTTAAGAGCTTACGCCAGCCTAACAAGCCTCAGGGGCGGTTCCTAAGGGGTTTCCCTCGAAGCTAGATTCATTTGGATAACCGTTGACAAACGCCAAAATTGGGAAGAAAAGAAAGACAAACACAAGAAAATTGAATTTTTCCATATATATATATATATATGTATTGAAACGTTCACAATGCTCCTTTTGGGAGACTCATGCAAGGAAGAAAAAAAGGAAAACCTAGCCTATCCTCGGGACCAGCTCCCTCGAGAGTCCTCAAATACCAATATCGGCACCAGGAGAAAGGAAAAACTTGGCATCGATCTCATCCGCCTTGGCTTGCTTTATCTCCTCCAAGAAATCGAAGCCCCTAACGTGTATCTCCTCGAGAGTTTCCCTCCGAGATCTACGCGAGGCATATTCCTTGCTTCTCCTCTCTCTATCAAAGGCTCCTCTCAGCTCAGCCCGAGCATCAACAACATCTTTCAAATAAACGACCACTTTCTTATCGGCCTTTGTTCGAGCCTCTTCAGCTTCGGCCCAGGCATCGACAACTTCGTCTTTCTTCCAGAAAATTTCGGTCTCGAGCCTTTCGATCTTGTTCGCCATAACTGAGTTGTCTTCACAAGCATTCCGGAGGTTCACTTCGAGGGCAGAAGCTTTGGACAAAGCATTCTTTTTGGCCGCAACATGGGCGTCCACCTAAGCCCTAAGCCCATTGCACTCGCGCTCAGCTTGAACAACTCTGCCCCAAAGGTGTTCCCGGTCCTCTGTCTTCCTTTGCAACTGCAATACCAAAATATTAATCTCTAAAGACGAGATAAGAAACATTCACGTCATCAAAACAAGGGTCACCTGTCTCTCAAGGCGACCTTCGCAGTCGTGGCTTCGACTCACCTCGTACCGAAGGTGCATCAATTCCTTTGCTCGTTTATCACATAGAAGCTTAATGGATCTCTACCCGTCCGAAGCTTTCCGCTACTCGGATTTGAGCTTATCGAAGGCCTATGAAAAGAAAATCAGTTAAAAAATGAAAATACAAAGTTGGAAGATCCAAGAATCACCAAAACTCACCTCAGAACAGAGCCGTTGTGCCTCCTAAAAGGTTGAGAGAGCACCTCCAAGCCTGGCCTCTTCGGCCCCAGTTGAAACGCCCGGATGGGGAACACGGTCGTTAGGTACTTCGCCCCCATCGGGCGGACCCTGGCCCCGAACTTCCCTCAAAGTACCTTCGATGGGAGAAGCGAGCGGTGACGGAAGACCCTTTTCCCCCGAAGTACCTTTGAGGAGGGAACAAGATGGATGCGAAGGAGGAAACACCCCTTTTCATCACCTTTGTACCTCTGGGCGGATCTTGCCTCGCAACAAGATCCCTCGCCCACCGAAGGTTACTTCCGCTTGTTATCGTTCTTTGGCCCTGAGGCCGACGACCCCCCTTCCTCTTCAGGAGAACACAGACTCACGCCGGGGATCTCCCCGACACCTGCAGAAAGGAAGTTGTTAAGAAAGATGGTTTCTCCTTAAAGGAAAGAGCCTAGAGACGCTCACCATGGAGTTTGACCTCCCATCTACCCTTCGACATATCTCGCCACTTACGCTCATCGTAAGTTGATCAAGCCATCAACTTCCGATCTAATCCGCCAAATCAGGGACCTCACACGGTGACCAGGGAGTCGCTGCAGAAAAAGAAAGAAAACTTTAGTACGGAGTCATCCTCCACTATAAACCAACATGGTAAAAACGCAAGTGTGCCACTTACGTGTGAAATTCTATTCCTCAGGAAACAGTAGGAATTCTGCGGGGATGATGTCGACGGTTCGCACTCAGACAAATTGACTCATCCATCCTCGGTCCTCACTTTCCTCGCCCCTTGCGACGGAAGACCGGGAGGTCCGACGTTGTAAAGTGACCAGGCCTCTACAATGCAAGGGCCGATATAACTTGATGAGATGGTTGAGAGTAAACTCGAGCCTGACCTTTTCCACGAAAAATCTTATCATTAATACAATCCTCCAAAATGACGGGTGAACCTGTGCCAGGGTGACCAGATATCCCTTAGAAAACTCGATCACGACCCTATCAAGAAGGCCTAACGTAAAGGGAAACGTGTATACGTTTAAAAATCCCTTTACATGAGCCGTGATGTTCTCTCCCAGGGAAGGTATCTGTAGTACCACTTTTCCCCCCATCCGCAATCTCTCCTCATCGCCTCGAGGTGTTTCCCTCCTATGGATGGGATGGACCTCGATGCATGCTCCCGATGACCCTGAACATCAGAAGGTCTCTTTAGAGAAAAATACCTCCTCGGGGCAAAGCGTCCCATGACCAGCTCACCAGAAATCGGCGGTGTACCACTAGCCGAGCGGGGAACAGAGATAGAACCTTCCTCTTGCTAGTAAGCGGGTTTGGGTACAACAACCAAAACAATGGTGAAACAAGGAAGGGCAAATAAAATCATGGGTGAAAGCTTTGAGCCACAACAAAATAAAAAGGGGCTAGGGTGAGAAAAAGAAGACTCTACAAAGGAGGTAATTGCTCAAAGCAGCAAACCCTTCAAATGAAGGAAGCAAATGTATTTATAGGGTAAGCGATGACTGTTCGCTTACTTTAAAGTCCAATTAATTCTGGCCATGCCATTGCCATTTTTGGGGAAGTGAACCAGTGGGACCACCTTGATCACTTCGCAGGTCTTGTCATATGAATGACGCTGTCCAAGGGCTCGAGGTCCCCAAGCTAGTCTGACCTCGAGATGGTACCCTATATCGAGGACCTACGCTATTATTATGATCTCTAAGGATCCATCTATGCCAAATTAACCTTGAGATGGTACCCGATCTCGAGGATTCCTATTATCATAGTGGGCTCTAAGGAGCCGCCTGTGTCAATCCATTCTGGAGATGGTTCCCGATATCATGGATCTCTATTACCATAACTATGGCTCTTGGGAGCCACTGATAATAATATAGACTCGAGACGGTTCCCGGTCTCGAGATCTTCATCACTACTTATACGGTTTTCTAAAAGAATTATTGTTCCAACCTCGAGATGGTACCCAATCTCGAGGACCTATGCCACTACAAATGTAAGCTCTAAAGAAAGCTATCAAATATCCACATATCGATCTAGCCCGAGATGGTACCCGATCTCGAGGGCTTTATTGTTCTATGAATGAGCCCTAAAAGGCCGACATTAAAATTCAAAAGATTATCTATGCACTGAAAAACAAAGGGCTTGAAACAAGAAATTTTCTTGGCATTCCCAAAAATATATATTTACATAGCTCCTCCGGGAGCCCGTATGCAAAAGATAAAGAAGAGAATAGGCAAAAACTATGGGTGGATCTATTCCTCACCCTCACCATTGTCGGAATCATTGTCGGAGCCGCTATCGGAGCTTTCGTCAGAAGAAGATGTAAGTGCCAATGCTTTTTCCAAAGCTCTGGCCTTCTCGACCTCCGCAGAAATGTCGGTACCCTTGGCGATCGCCTCTTCAAGTGCCTGCCTCCTGGCTTGGGAACGAGCATGTGCAATGGCCCGAGTCATCCTCAGCTCGGCCTTTTCAGATATCTCTCTGGCCCGATTGTTGGTGGCAACAACATCCTTCTTATATGAGGCTACGTGCTCATCGGTCTCAGACTTGACCGCAGATAGTGATGTGACCTCATCCTGGGCACTCCGAAGAAGGTCCTCGGTCGAGGTCAGCTCTCCCCGCAAGAGGTCCCTCTCCGAGGCTATGGCCTTGATCCGCTCTTTCAGCTCAAGATTCTTCCTACCCTTGATTGCATCCTCTTCCCGGAGTTGCTCCACCAGAGCATCTTTTTGCTCAATCTGAAAAAACGAGTCAAGTTAGTAGGTGTCAACTTATGAAAGCGAGGAAATAAACTCCAAGATGCCACGTTACCTGCCCGATGAAGCTGGTCCTTTCTTGGTGAGCTCTCTCCAAGCTTTCCCGAAACACATTTAACTCCTCGCCCTTTCGGGCGGAGGAAGCCTTCAACTATTTCAGTTCCAAGGAAAGCTTCTCGAGTTCCTCCTCACGGTAAATAAGTTCATTGCTTAGCTTGGAAAAATCTTGGTCATACAACTTCTTGTCTTGTAACACAAAGGAAGAAGGTTATGCAAGAAGGAATGAAAACTCGAAACTGCGAACAGTATACCGGGAAAGTCACCTGCTCATAATGCCTCTCGGACCCCTCAAGAGAGACGAAGGCGTTGAGGTCGGTCTCCTCCTCGATACCTTCAAATAAATCCCAGAACGTGTCATCTTCCCCCCGAGAGATGTCCACGCCGACCACACCCCTGTCCTGGGCGTCCCTTATCTCCCTTGAGGAAAAGCAAGGGCCCAAATTGGATCCACCCACAACATCAATGCCAATCCCTTCAAGCTCGTCGAAATGGATTGTACCATGTCCTACGAAAGGCTAGGGGACTGCGCCCGAGCCTTCTTTGAAGGTCCCCTCTGTACAAGGTTGTTCCACATCAGCCGTACCATACTCGGCGGTCTGATGTTCATCAGTATTTGGAACATCCACTTTCTGCCTTACCCTTTTGGCAAAGGGCGATCGTCCTCGTCGTGATATTCGTCTGTGGCACGAAGACTTGCGGCAAAATCCAAAGTCAAGACTGTGGCATCGGTCTTAGACTTTCGGGTCCTGGGGTTTCTTTATCTTAGGAGATCCCGCCGATGCCTCTTTCTTCCTTTTCTTTCCCCCGTCAGGTTTCAAAGTTCCCTCTTCGCTAGGAGGGGGCGGCCTCATCGACAGAGTATCTCCAAGACCTGCATATACGGGATATATCAGACCTTCCGCCGCAGAGGAAGCTTGTGTGAAAATTTACAAAAAAGAGCTTACCATGGTTCTTGGCTTGCCACCTTGTCTTGGATAAATCACGCCAAGACCGTTTGTTGTATGGAAAGGCAGAATCTATTTGCTTTATCCACCCCGGGATGTCCTGGATCGAGCTGGGGAACCAGACAGTAGCTGCATTGTTACACCCCATGTTTTCGTACGTGAGAGTACATCATAAGTCAATTGATGTAAGCTCAGAAATAAGATTATATTTGATGGAATATAAAGTAAGTTAATCATGTTACATTGGAGGTTACAAATATTTAAGATCATGAATAACGATTACCAAGAGGGTTGGAAAGCTTAGAAGCTAAACCAATTGAGGAAAATAAGTTTCGTCGAAAGTCGACGAGTTTGGAATGTTATAACATGTACTTTAGGGTGAGAATATGGTTCATTACATGATAAGGAGGTTATTCTATGAGTTAATTTTTTATCGTATGATAGTTGTGTTCTACATTTTGAAGTCAAGCAAGTATTGGAACAAAAGTCGGCAAAGGTCTTCACAAGTTACACTCATAATGTGCTGAATATTAGGTCAAATGTAGTTGAGCTTTTAGCCCAATATAATTGGAATTATTGGATGATATACCAACCAAATTTAATATCTATGAGTCTAGTTTCAAATGCATTAAACCGTTCATCAGTACGACGTAGAAGTAGAGAGATATTTGCAGTTTCGCGAGACTGCGCAGACATCATAAGTGGCAAGTAGGTGGATCACTAGAGCTTTTTGAGCAATACATTTCATGTGTTATATGAGGTCTTATTGGGACATAGTATATACCAAATTAAAGGTCTTGTAATGTAGTTTTCAAATCTCTTAACCGTTTGTTCATACGACATCGGGATAAAAAGATATAAGTGTCGGAAGATGGACCAATCCTAGGGTGCCAAGCTAGCACCTCCTTGAATTTTCCAAACTTGATATATATAAACCTTAAGGTCGGTTTCTCTTCATTATTCAGCATAAAACGACAATAGAACACCCATAAACATAACCTCAAGATATCTTCTAGGTTTCAAAGAAGATTATCATCCCGAGCATGAAAGCGAGAAGCGATAACATCAAAACGATCCCTACGACGTAAGTGTCATTATACCGCCTCTCCTTTTTCTTTGTAGTTAGAGTTTTGGAAGGTACTTCATAGTTAAGAAACTTCTAATATCTGTAAGTGTTTAAATATAAAGGAAGGTTGATAAATGTGTTTCCTAATATTTAGAACTCACGGGACGGTGATCAGAAGCCGTGAGTTCGAGTTATTTGACTTGTAGCAAAATGTTTTGTGTTGTTGTTGGGCTGCGTTTTAATAATGTTTTGTGGGGTTTTGGAGGATTAAGGGTGTGGAGAAACACCACATATATGTAGGGTTTTGTGCTGGTCGTTCGTTGTAACATTTCCGGGTCGTTTGACACGACTACGGTGGTTGTCTTATGTATGAAGTGATTAGGTTGTGTGTGGACTGTTTTGGGAGGCTCAATATGATTATTATTGATGTAGTTTGGGCTGTTTTCTGATTTTTTTGACTTGTGTGAAGTCATATATATAGGGGAGGTGCTGTCCGTTTCATCGTAAAATAGGTTGTGGTCGATACATAATAGTTATGACGATTAAACGATAACGATAGTGTCGTTTCTCTTATTGTAGATTAAGGAGTTGTGACATTTGCGTAGCTTGAGGTTGGGGCAGTATATACAAGGTAAGTGAGACTATCCCTTTCCTTCTTTTGCACGACTCCGATTGTACATAATGCAATGAACGAGCTTCCAAAGATACTCTACTCTTAGAAGCTAGCAGTACTTACATTGTTTCCCTTCTTATGGAACAATTGATGTTGAGGTTGCTTCTCTTATTCTTATTCTCAATGTTGTTGGTACTTCCTGATTCTTATAAGATTCTCGATGAAGAGTTAGCCCTAATGATGTGTACGGAGAATATCGACCTTACGTCACTCCGAAATGTTCAGAACATGATTCCAATGAGTCCTGCATGCATTATATATATGTATCTATTTTACTCTACCGAGCCGCGCTATAGTCGGCCGGGTATGGCACCTATTGTGCAACCACTGATCAGTTGGGTTTACCGAGTCCTCTTTGAGGCCGGGTATGATATGATGATGATGATGCCCACAGAGGCGAATGTTCTATGATGATGATGATGCCCACAGAGGCGGATGATTTAAAAAGATTATGTGTATATATGTATCATGCATTTCATGTTACTGTCACTTAGAAGCACTCAGATGCTACAGGTTGTATCTCCTACATCTCTCTTTACATTACTGTTCTTATTTATGCTTTCCTGCCTTACATACTCAGTACTTTATTCGTACTGACGTCCTTTCTATTTGTGGACGCTGCAGGTCCTGAGAGACAGGTAGACACAGCTCCCCCACCATAATAGGCTTTCCAGTTCGGCGGTTATAGGCGAGATCCCTTCTCCAGACTCGCCGTGGTCTTGGTATGCATTTTTGTTATAGATATTATGGGTATGTCGGGGCCCTGTTTTGGCTATGTTGCATTACTTATGCTCCTTTAGAGGCTCATAGACATGTGTCGATTCATGTATAGTTTCGTATGCCGTGTTGGCTAATTTTTTTTGTATAGTCTTTCATGGCAGCGCTGTAGCTCGTACCTTTTATGTAGTTTCTTAGCAATCTTGTCATCCCATGTGGTGTATGTTCATGATACATATCTACCATTTATATTGATCTCGTTATCCCTTAAAGATAATAAAGAAGATTAGATCAAATGTACGTTGGTGCTCGGCAAATATGGCCCGGGTGCTAGTCATGATCCTCCAGTTTGGGTCGTGACATGCATAGTCAAAAGAAATCCGTTCACAAGGAGAATAAGGGAAAGTAAAAAATGCTCGGTGTAATGGTGCTTACGTGCCATATTCCATTCCTCCGGGAATGGAATCCTATCGGCGGGTATGATGTCCGAGGTTCTAATTCTAACAAACCGGCTCATCCACCCCTGGTCCTTGTCTTCATCGATGCTTGCGAAGAATGTCTTCGCAGACCGTTGTTGAAGCTTAATTAAACCCCCCCGAAATAGACGGGGGCTGTATAATCTTATTAAGTTGTCAAGGGTGAAGTTCATCCATTCGATCCGATAAGAGAAATAACGAAGCATATACACTATCCTCTCGAATGAAGGGTAAATTATACCGAGCGTCACCTGGTACCGGTGGCAAAAATCGAGAATCACTGTGTCTATCCATGGTGATGAAGAGTCCACAGGACCCAGGGTGAAGTGGTATGTATATACGCTGAGAAAGCCCGCTTTGTAAGTTACTATGCTTTCCTCAGCGTTGGGGATCTCTATTTGAACCTCCTCCCCCCAGCGACAGTCCATTTTTACCCTCTCCCCTTCAGATATTATGCTGATGTATCTGGACATAGGCTCGCATCGGCCCGATATGTTAGGAGGTCTATCGATGGTAAGATTAGAAATTGTTTCGAAATCACCAGGGATGCATTGTTCGATGCTCGGTGGCTTTTTCGCATTGCCCTTGGAGGGGCGTGCGGGGGAAGAGGTGCCCTCTTTTTGAGGCACCGTCTTAGAGGTTTTGGCCATAGCTGTATCGAAGCTTTTGAGAAAAAAGATGAAGAAGTAAGCACAGAAGGAAGGTGAATGTAGAAGAAGTTGGAAGATAACTCTAAAAACTTGAAGATGGTTGTAAAAGTATGGATGGCGTGAAAGTGTGGTATTTATAGAGATCATGCGGGCAACACTTGAGAAACGAGAAAGTCGAACCGTTGGCGGGCCATGGGTTTCTCGGTGATCGTGCTGACAGCGACCCCTGCGCAGCTTTTGAAGAAGGCCATTTAATGCTCTGACTAGCTGACGTCATGGCGGAGATACCGTAGAAGCAAGCACTCGAGATCGTTTCTTGTCATTCCACTCTAAGAAACGCGGGGATTATCTGTATACAACTAAAATCGGAGAGATTGATTTTACATTTATTATGGCATTTCG
The DNA here is from genome assembly GCA_005239495.1 of Nicotiana undulata. NCBI lineage: Eukaryota > Viridiplantae > Streptophyta > Magnoliopsida > Solanales > Solanaceae > Nicotiana > Nicotiana undulata. The sequence continues at coordinate 16,556 of ML278746.1, forward strand.
TATCTTATCCGCATAAGGCTAGAGGTACAACTCGAGGCCCGACCCCGAGTGTTCCCTATGTTCGACTTCGAGGCAATGTAGGTCTGTGACTGTCCTGAGTAAGCGGCACGAGGGCTAAGGCGACCAAGTCTGCAACAAAGTACACGTCCGTATTGTGACATTAAATAGCTGTATCAGCAGCGTATCTTTGTAATAAATGCTTATGTACTACGTTGGGACTTCCCCTCCTATATAAAGGGGACCCTTATCATTTTTTGCACACACAATATTGAATACAAGGAACAAGAACATTCTCTGCTCTCTAACTCAAACATCCTCTATTGTTTCTTTACTGATTTATCGCTTATATTTATTGTATTTCATTGATTGTTCTTCATTTATTATTCATCATTGACCATAAATAGCCTCCTTCGAGGCCTATAAAATCGTTATAGCTTCATCGATCGTTCATCACTAACTCTGAGCCTCGACCTCGAAGACCTATCTCGGCCAGTTCGGAACCGCCGACTTGAGGCAGTCTGGTTTGCTTGGTTTCAATTTCGCATCAATCTTATCTCGTTTCTTTTACTCACACTTAGCATCTATTGCTTAACAACTAGCATTAAAATAAATCTCATATTTTTAAAACCACATAATCAAATTTAATTGTAATTACTATTTTCAAGGTAAACATAGCAAAAGGGAATACAATACCTGAGGCGAACAAAACTACATAACATAATAAAAATCTAAGAATATGAAGGGACATGCATGCCACTAAGCCTATCGGTGAACACTATAAACTACCTACTAACCTTCTACCTTAATCCCCGACCTCCACACCCTCCTATCAAGGGTCATGTCCTCAGTAAGCTGAAGCAGCGTCATGTCCTGCCTAATCACTTCTCCCCAGTACTTCTTAGGCCTACCTCGACCCTTTCTCAAACTCTCCATGGCCAACCTGTCACATGTATACTAATCAAAATTTAGAAAATATCAGAATTTACTTTAAATGGATATGCGTTCAGTATGCTTCCACTAATTAATCACTTTATTATTAATTAAAACGTACCATAGATTAATTATGTAAATTTTATATTAAGTTAGTGGTCACCAAACATATTCCCACTCGAAGTCAACTCAAGAAGCGAGTTGGGGGATTTGTCTCTTTAATATTGTTTTTGTGCAAACATTCATCTGGGACAGCAAACTTGATAGTGATTTATTTCCTAAGTGTTCATAGAACCTTTTAATCATGTTTGCAATGTTCTTAGCAGAAACTTGCATTGTTTATTCGTAAGAGCAGGTGGGAAAACGTTAGGATACATTTTTGCTTACATTAGAAACAAAAGGAAGTTTGGTAATTTGGAATATGTGTGTGCCTATGGTATGTAATGGAGCCAAGAGAACAAAAGTATTATATGGTATAGAATAATGTCATAGTTTCATATAAGGGGTACCTGTATATGGTCAATTGAGGTCACATCCATCAGTGCGAAATAAATATTATTTCCTTATCTGATCATATATATCTAATATAGGCGAGACACTCTTTTATTGGCTTAGATTTCTTTATTTGAAGTAGTGAATCCATAATTAGGGAAGCATTCTAATCCAAGCCTCAAACAAAAGGAGAGAATATAATTTCTCAATAACAATAAAACTATAATTGTAACTTAGATTTTCAGATTAATTTGTTGACTCGTTTCTTTATAGCATATGAGGATTTATTTAAAATTTATAAGTTTTATTTCGCTGTCAGTTTACTATAATCCTTCTCCTTTATTCGACTTTAGGATAGGTAATGTGAGCAAGTTATTTACGCGTTTGGTAAATACTCAAATTGCTTATAAGCTAAAATCAGTCATAAGTTATAAGTTGGTCACACTCAACTTATGGCTTCAACTTATAAGCACTTTTAGTTCGACCAAGACTTTTACTAGTTTATCCTTAATAAAATCTTATAATTCACAAAATACTTTTCCCAAAATATATTTTTTAACATTTTCTTATTCCATATTCGTTGTTCACCCTTTTCTTTACAAAAAAACTTTTTAATTTATAATCTTTTGTAAAGTTTTAAGGGTATTTTAGTCATTTTAATAAAAGAATAACTTATCAACACTTTTTTACCAAACACATCAACTGCTTATTATCAGTTTCAGCACTTCTATCCAAACACGTAAATGCTTAATTAAAAAATCAGTTTCAGCACTTCAAGCTTATCAGCTATTTACAATAAGCTAACCCAAACGGGCTCTAAATGAAAAAATGTAATCCTTGCACAGGAGAATGTTCAGTTAATATTATTACCAGTATTCGATAGGGTCATTCATAGCAGTACACTACCTTTCACATTCATTGCGAGTTGCTTATTTGTCAACACCGGTTTAGCTTACGATGTGTATGGAAACTCTCGGCCAAACGAGTATTTTATAAAGAGCCGACAATGAATTCCATTAATAACTGGCCGTTTTGATCCTTTAGAACAACTCGATGAAGTTAGTAGATCGTTTTAGGAGGTCCTAATGATTATAGATCAAACCTATCCAATTTTTACAGTACGATGGTTGGTTGTTCACGGCATAGCAGTAACTATCGTCTTTTTTTGGATCAATATCAACAATTCATCCAACGATAAACAACATCCGATATAGCTAAACGAAATGTTAAATTGAGTCGTACCAATCTCTACCGGGAATTATTACTTGATGATTCATATGCTGATCCCAACTTGTTTGAAACTGAAAGTTATGTAGTAATAGTAGTTATTTTTTCTTTATAGCGCAATACTAGGCTGCCAGGTGAGGACGGAATAGAAACAAAGCAAATTCAGGGAAAAAAAGAAGGTATATATATATTCTGTTATTTCATTGTCAAAGACGCCTACGCATATCATCGCCTATACTTTTTGCAGTTTCAATAAAATGAGCCGAACTGCTTTGATGTACAACATTGCAGGCGTGTAGTTAATTTCTCTAAATATCTAACATTGAGAATAACTGCCATCTTATTCTAAATGGTCCAACACATTTGGCCTCTTTTGCTTTCTGGTCCTGAGAAATTAAATTTAAAGAAAGAAGTAGGGATACTAAAACCAACCTCTTGGGACCTCTCTAAGGTTGTAGAAAAACCAAGCCTCCTCGAACAGAAAATCATCATATACCATGTATTGGCATTATAAGTCGAATATAAACGGTGTATTCAATGCATGTAACAGGTGGAGCTCTTGAGCGACACCAATATTGAATTATGAATAGGAGTTTTTGTGTTTAGTCTTTGGTCCGGTTGTCACTTGCCAGGAATAGGAGATTATATTACTCCTTTGTTTTAATTGATATGGCATAGTTTGAGGGAGCTAACAAATATTTTAATATGAATAAAAATTTTAAAGTTAAATTATTTACAAATATAAAAAGGTATATTCTTTTTTAAGAAACTAATAAGAAAATTGTTATATTATGCTAATTAAATTTAGTGGTTGTGAGCTAACACCATTTGTGCTTCTTTAATTTTCTTCCTAGAATAATAATTTCGGGGAGGGGGAGCCTTGGTATAACTGGTAAAGTTGCTGCCATGTATTCAGGAGGTCACGGGTTCGAGCCGTGGAAACGATCTCTTGCAGAAATGTAGGGTAAGACTGCGTACAATAGACATTTGTGGTCCAGCCCTTCCGTGAAACCTGCGCATAGCGAGAACTTAGTGTATCAAGCTGCCTTAATAATAATTCAGGGGGAAAAGACCGTTTTAGCAATGTCTCGACTAGTTTAAAAAATGGTGATTTAAAGATTTGCTTTAACAAATATTTGTCGTTTTTTATGCCAAGATAATGTTTAATTGTCTTAAGATAGCAAAAAAGTTAGTGAACGTGGCCTTATCTCTTGATAAAAAATAAACTAGAGATACATATAAAGTTTCCTGTGGCAAGATAACCTACCAAATCTATGGACAACAGGGACCTTAATTGGGATTCTGGATAATCCAAGTGGGACAATGTCCTATCATTTTTTTTTTCTCAATCGAAATCTATGACTATGTAGAAAGGAATGATGACCACAGTGCAACTAATTTTAATAGCATATGACACTTTTCTGAAACCCCACCACCTTCCTCTCACAATTGTACACCCCCTAATAAAAGAAACCAAAAGTAACATGTACTTGTACCTTGTAAGTATACATTGTCTTGACCGATCTTCTGGAGACCACATAAGTTTGATTTGATGCCAAAATTTTTGATCGGCCATTTCGTAGCCTAATTGTTGTATGTGCACTCTTACTAGTCAAACTTATATTTCTTCAAAATTGCATAAAGCTGTTAGATTACTATACGTAAGAACGTCCTCTTCTTCCTTCCAGTTTGAGTGGCCGGCATGGATATATGTCGGCGATCAATTGCATAATCTATATTTTAGTGTTTCTTGGGGTCAACTTGACCTAGACATGTAAACGAACCTTAGGGGTTAGTTCGTTGGACGTGTCTACCTACTTAGTAGTAAAGATGAAGCAATTGATGCATTCAAGCAATACAAGAATGAACAACTTAACAAAAAGATCAAAATGATAAGAAGTGATAGAGGTGGCGAATATGAATCTCCTTTTGAACAAATATGTTTGGAAAATGGCATTATTCACCAAACAACTGCCCCGTACTCTCCTCAATCTAACGGAATTGCGGAAAGAAAGAATCGAACATTAAAGGAGATGATGAATGCCTTGTTGATAAGTTCTGGTTTACCACAGAACTTGTGGGGGGAAGCTATACTTACAACAAATCAAATAATCAACCGTGTGCCCTACAGTAAAACACAGTCCATTCCGTACGAAAAGTGGAAAGGAAGGAAACACAGCTTGAAATACTTCAAAGTGTGGGGGTGTTTAGCTAAAGTACAGGTTCCTAAGCCTAAAAGAGTGAAGATAGGATAAAAAACGGTTGATTGTGTATTTATTGGATATGTAACCAATAGCAAGGCATATCGTTTTCTCGTTCATAAATCAAAAAATCCTGAGATCCACGTTAATACGGTAATAGAATCAGATAATGCTGAATTCTTTGAAACTATTTATCCGTATAAAAAGAAAAGTGAATTGTCCTACCAAAAGTCAAAACGACCTCGGGAGGAAACAACAGATGGTATGCCTAATGAGGAAAATCCGAGAAGAAGTAAACGTCAAAGGACATCTACTTCATTCGGTCCAGATTTTCTGACTTTCCTGCTAGAAAATGAGCCTCGAACCTTCAAGGAAGCTATGTCTTCCTCAGAAGCACAATATTGGAAAGAGACTGTCAATAGTGAAATAGAATCCATATTGAGCAACCACACTTGGGAATTGGTTGATCTTCCTCCAGGTAACAAAACTTTGGGTTCTAAATGGATTTTCAAGAAGAAAATAAAAGACGATGGTACTATTGACAAATACAAGGCAAGACTTGTTGTCAAAGGATTTAGACAACGAGAAGGTCTTGACTATTTTGACACATACTCGTTGGTAACAAGAATTACATCCATTCGGATGCTTAGCGTTAGCCGCCTTGTATGGTCTTCAAATCCATCAAATGGATGTAAAAACAACCTTCTTATATGGTGGTCTGGAGAAAGAAATTTACATGAACCAACCTGAAGGATTTGTGGTTCCGGGAAAAGAAAAGAAGGTGTGCCGACTTGTTAAGTCCCTTTATGGACTAAAACAAGCACCCAAGCAATGGCATGCGAAATTTGACCAAACAATGTTGTCAAATGGCTTTAAGATTAATGAATGTGATAAATGTGTTTACATTAAGAACGTTCCAAATCATATAGTCATTGTTTGCTTATATGTTGATGATATGCTAATAATGAGCAAAGACATTTCCGACATCCAAGCTACTAAGCGGATGCTTGCTAGTAAGTTTGATATGAAAGACTTAGGAGTTGCAGATATAATTCTAGGAATTAAAATCCAGAGGACTCCTCAGGGTCTGGCTTTGGCTCAATCACATTACGGGAAAATGGTACTTGAAAAATTCAAACACTTGGAATTTAGAAGTGCTAAAACTCCAATTGACTTAAACCATTATCTTGTAAAGAATAAAGGTGAAAGCACGTCTCAATTGGATTATGCTCGTGTGTTGGGAAGCTTAATGTATATCATGAACTGTACACGTCCTGATATAGCTTGTGCAATAAGTAAACTTAGTCGATTCACAAGTAATCCCAACAAACATCACTGGGTGGCAATGAAACGAGTTCTGGGATATTTGTAATATACCCAAGACTATACTTTGCACTACAATAAATATCCTGCGGTTATAGAAGGATATAGTGATGCAAATTGGATAACCGGCTCAACAGAAACAAAGTCCACAAGTGGATATGTTTTTACTGTTGGCGGAGGAGCAGTATCTTGGAAGTCTTCCAAACAGACGTGCATCGCTCTCTCTACAATGAAATCAGAGTTTATAGCTTTGGATAAGGCCGGTGAAGAAGTTGAATGGCTTCGAAATTTCTTAGAAGACATTCCATTCTGGCCAAAACCTTTGGCTCCTATATGCATACATTGCGATAGTGAGGCTGCAATAGGACGGGCAGGGAGCATTATGTATAACGAAAAGTCTCGTCATATACAACGAAGACATAAAACCGTTAGACAACTACTCTCTAGTGGAATTATCACTATTGATTATGTAAGATCAAAGGATAATATGGCGGATCCGCTTACAAAAGGCCTAACTAGAGAGGGAGTTGAGAAATCATCTAAGGGAATGGGACTATGGTTGAGGACAAGTCATCATGGCGGTAACTCTACCTAGAATTCTGGATATTCCGAGATCCAGGTTCAAGGAGCTTAAATAAAGTTGTGATTGACCGGTTCAACATTGTCAAAGTAAAATCTTTGGTCCCTTCTCGTGATGAAGACAATGTTCAGTAACAAGGATAGAACTTTACACGTTCTTTAATGATTACCTAAGTTTGATGTGGTATTTATCAAATAGTGTCAACCTAAAGGATTACACATTTAGGAATCACCTATGTAAGTGTGAAGTGGAAGCCGCTTCAATGAGAATTCTGTAAGGCCAATTCTCTACGCACTTATGAAACCAGGCGGTGTTCATGGCTGAAACGAACACAACAATGAGAACCAAAAGACGATTAAGGGTTGGTTGTGTGACATATAGTTGTCTAGGTATACACTAAAGTTCGACGGTTCAAAGATATCAAATCTACCGATTGACCGAGTGTATCCGACATATGCTCACTACGGAAAGTTCAAAGGGAAATCTACTTATCCAGATGCAATTAATCCTTACTTGTAAATCACACAGCTTTCATCTATGTTCATTCTTGTTACAACCATTCTCATTCATGTGGGGATTGTTGGACTTTAAGCCATTGGGCTTTAAAGACTAGAAGTGTGAATTAGGAAATGGTGGGAAATAAAATGGAGGGAAATGAAAATTTGAATCAAGTGAGATTTGTCATTTATGACAAATGAACTTTGTACCACATTGGTGAAAGACAACTACACTTGTGTGTATAAATATAGGATAACTTCTTAGAGCTCTTAAAAGGAGTTGAAGAGAATGAAGCCTCACGCCGTCGTCGTCGCTCGGCTCGGCTTCGACTTCGGATTTGGATTTGGATTTGGATTTGGCAAATGATCGATCGATAAGATTAATTTTTTGGACAAAATTTATTTAATTAATTATTTGATAATTAATTAAGTGCCAGTCAGTTAATTAACGGAATTAACTGGAATGTATAATCCAAAACGCTGAACGCTGCTTTTCCCTTCTGAACAGACATCACACCTGTTCCGACAATTGCCTATAAATTCCGAGGCATGGCTTCCTTTTCACTCACTCGAAAAATTCGGAGGATCCTGCATTCTACTTCGCAGTCTCTCTCTCAAATTCGTAAGTGTGATTTTGCTCCGTTCTTTGAGTTTGTTGGTATCCTGCAGTTTGTATTACCACTGTTGCAGGAAGGTTTATTTCGTTTCATCCTGGGAGGATTTAATCCATTACCTTGGCAACTCTTGAGGGGGTTAAAATTCCTTAAGGACGCACAAGAAAATTGTGGACTCGGAATATTTCTTATCGTTTACAGTTTTTCAGTTCCTTCTAACAGTTTTTCTAATTTCTGTTTTAACACAGTGCGACAACAAGCTTAAGGAATTTTAATAATGTTTCTGTGTTGAAATCTATATTAAGCTGTTATTTATATTTTGTATACTGGTTTGGAGACTAAAGCTTTGGTGCTTTCTACTCCAATAAGTGTTCTGTCCGGTTTAAAGTATATCAAAACTTTACCGGAATAATAAACGTACGGGTTTGAAGTATATAAAAACTTCACCATTGTTACGTGTTGTATGTTTGGTTTGGTATTCAGTTTGAAGATATCAACACTTCACTGATTTAACAAAGTTCTGTTTGTTTCCAACTCTACAGAAACATGACGAATGAAATCCAAACTAATGGAAATGCTGCTGGAACGGGTGCTTCATCAAGTGCTGCTGCCTCGTCAAGACCAGCGCATACAATGGCACCGGAAGAAAAGCCTGAGAAGTTTTCCGGTACAAACTTCAAACGTTGGCAGATGAAGATGCTATTCTATCTAACTACACTAAGCCTGCAACGATCCATCAAGGAGGATGTTCCAGTCGTGGGAGAAGATAATCCTGAGGCTGAACGGTTTGTGGTAATTGAAGCATGGAAACACTCTGATTTCCTATGCAGAAACTACATTTTAAGTTGTTTGGAGGATGGATTGTATAATGTTTATAGTGTCATGGAAACTTCAAAAGAGTTATGGAACGCTCTTGAGAAAAAGTACAAGACCGAGGATGCTGGACTTAAGATGTTCGTTGCTGCAAAATTTTTGGATTTTAAAATGATTGACACTAGGTCGATCATCACTCAAGTCCAAGAATTACAAGTCATCGTGCATGACCTCCTTGCTGAAGGTATGACCCGAGTCAATAATTTTATTAATAATATTAATAGTGTTATTAATTATAAATTTGTTATTGAAGNTGAAAGCTCAGACGGAGAGAATAAACGGACTCCTCGAGGGCTACTTAAGCCACTTTAGTGCAAACCAGAAGGACTTACGCTGTTGGATGTTGCTCAGTCCTGCTATAACTTAACAACCAAAAAGCTCTGCGTCGAACTTCAGCCCCTTCGAGTTGGCCACGGGGTAACAGCCTCTGACGCCCCACACCATTGCGACAGGAGGGGGCTTGCCCATCAGCCTACTTTGCCAAGAGGTGGCAGGAGCGCAACGACCTTAGCCCAAACCTACTTAAACAACCTAAAGGCTTGGCCCGGTCTGAAAGTAGACCTTGTAGAAAAGCGGATAGGAAAGGTAGCCTATAGACTCAAGCGACCAGCTCGGTGAAAACGAACCCCGTATTCCATGTGAGTCAGTTGACTTCGATTAGACCAGACCGCCCCAGAGAGGAACGTGCCCACGAGGGCACCACCAGATGTTGTAGATAAACCTACTAAAGAAGAAGTTGAGTATATCATAGCTGACCGCACCATGGGCTAGCCCATACACCCACTGCACGAGTGGAATACTACTTAGTCAAGTAGAAAGGAACAAGGTCTTACGGCACGATCACTATATCTTCGATTTTTCTTTATCTCTCCTCTATGGAAAGAGGGGATGATACGTGGCGTGGTATACCTGATCGTTTAGTCAACAAGACGTACGTAAGTCGACATAGCTCCATGTATATGTTCTTTGGAGCTAGAACCAATCAATAGAATGAAATGAAATAATGGTAAGCCTAGGGCGACGAACATGGCTCAAGAGCTAACATTGTTGAGGAAGCACTGGGTCACTCAAAGAGGAAATGCACCCTTTGTTTGAATGGTACTTGATTCATAAAGAATGATTCTTTTGAAGTTATACGAACTTTCTAAAAAAAAATGCCACGCGGAGCGTGTCACGAGATATATCGCTCTCGAAATTCTTACGGTAAGGCCAATGCACCAGCCAGCCAGTGTGGTGGCGAACACGCTGTGCTCTAAGCTAAGCTGTTTACCTTGATAAAAAGAAAAGAAAGAAGGAATCTGGACCAAAGAATTACCCGAACAAGAAGAAGTTCAAAGGTAGTTGTCACAACTGTGGAAAGCCCGGGCATAAGGCCATAGATTGCCGTGCTCCAAAGAAAGAGTCACAAAAGAAGAAGAATCAAGAAAATGTGGTGGAAAACTTTGAAGTGGAGGACTTGTGTGCCATATTGTCTGAATGCAACTTGGTAGGAAATCTGAGCGAATGGTGGATTGATTCTGGGGCCACCCGCCATGTTTGTGCTAATAAGGAGTTATTTTCTTCTTATGCTCCCGCAGGACCGGACCAAATTCTTTTCATGGGAAATTCATCTACAGCCAAAATCGAGGGAGTTGGCAAGATTGCATTGAAGATGACATCGGGAAAAATTGTGACTTTAAATCAAGTTCTCCATGTTCCAGAAATTCGCAAGAATTTAGTATCTACAACACTTCTTGTAAAAAATGGATTTAAGTGTGTGTTTGTTTCCAATAGTGTTGTTTTAACTAAGAATGATATGTATGCAGGCAAAGGTTACCTGAATGAGGGCCTTTTTAAGCTAAATGTAATAGCTATTCCTATCAATAAAGTTGAAGCTTCTTCTTACTTAGTTGAGTCAAACACTTTATGGCATGCACGCTTAGGCCACGTCAACTTCAAAACATTACGAAAAATGATTAATTTGGAAGTATTTCCAAAACTTGATTGCATTACCTCAAAATGTCAAATCTGTGTGGAATTAAAGTATGCTAAGCATCCGTATAAGTCTGTTGAAAGGAATTCAATTCCTTTAGATTTAATTCACACAGATATTTGTGATATGAAGTCAACACCATATCGCGATGGGAAAAAGTACTTCATAACTTTTATTGACGATAGTACGAGATATTGATATGTCTACCTACTTAGTAGTAAAGATGAAGCAATTGATGCATTCAAGCAATACAAGAATGAAGTTGAAACACAACTTAACAAAAAGATCAAAATGATAAGAAGTGATAGGGGTGGCGAATATGAATCTCTTTTTGAACAAATATGTTTGGAAAATGACATTATTCACCAAACAAATGCCCCGTAATCTCCTCAATCTAACGGAATTGCGGAAAGAAAGAAACGAACATTAAAGGAGATGATGAATGCCTTGTTGATAAGTTCTGGTTTACCACATAACTTGTGGGGGGAAGCTATACTTACAGCAAACCGAATAATCAACCGTGTGCCCTATAGTAAAACACAGTCCATTCCGTACGAAAAGGGAAAGGAAGGAAACCCATCTTGAAATACTTCAAAGTGTGTGGGTGTTTAGCTAAAGTACAGGTTCCTAAGCCTAAAAGAGTGAAGATAGGATCAAAAACGGTTGATTGTGTATTTATTGGATATGTAACCAATAACAAGGCATATCGTTTTCTGGTTCATAAATCAAAAAATCCCGAGATCCACGTTAATACGGTAATAGAATCAGATAATTCTAAATTCTTTGAAACTATTTATCCGTATAAAAAGGAAAGTGAATTGTCCTACCAAAAGTCAAAATGACATCGGGAGGAAACAACGCTGATATGCCTAGTGAGGAAAATCCGAGAAGAAGTAAACGTCAAAGGACATCTACTTCATTCAGTCCAGATTTTCTGACTTTCCTACTAGAAAATGAGCCTCGAACCTTCAAGGAAGCTATGTCTTCCTCAGAAGCACAATATTGGAAAGAGGCTGTCAATAGTGAAATAGAATCCATATTGAGCAACCACACTTGGGAATTGGTTGATCTTCCTCCAGGTAACAAAACTTTGGGTTCTAAATGGATTTTCAAGAAGAAAATAAAAGACGATGGTACTATTGACAAATACAAGGCAAGACTTATTGTCAAAGGATTTAGACATCGATAAGGTCTTGACTATTTTGACACATACTCGCCGGTAACAAGAATTACATCCATTCGGATGCTTAGCGTTAGCCGCCTTGTATGGTATTCAAATCCATCAAATGGATGTAAAAACAACCTTCTTATATGGTGGTCTGGAGAAAGAAATTTACATGAACCAACCTGAAGGATTTGTGGTTCCGGGAAAAGAAAAGAAGGTGTGCCGACTTGTTAAGTCCCTTTATGGACTAAAACAAGCACCCAAGCAATGGCATGCGAAATTTGACCAAACAATGTTGTCAAATGGCTTTAAGATTAATGAATGTGATAAATGTGTTTACATTAAGAACGTTCCAAATCATATAGTCATTGTTTGCTTATATGTTGATGATATGCTAATAATGAGCAAAGACATTGCCGACATTCAAGCTACTAAGCAGATGCTTGCTAGAAAGTTTGATATGAAATACTTAGGAGTTGTCGATGTAATTCTGGGAATTAAAATCCAGAGGACTCCTCAGGGTCTGGCTTTGTCTCAATCACATTACGTGAAAATGGTACTTGAAAAATTCAAACACTTGGAATTTAGAAGTGCAAAAACTCCAATTGACTTAAACCATTATCTTGTAAAGAATAAAGGTGAAAGCACGTCTCAATTGGATTATGCTCGTGTATTGGGAAGCTTAATGTATATCATGAACTGTACACGTCCTGATATAGCTTGTGCAATAAGTAAAATTAGTCGATTCACAAGTAATCCCAACAAACATCACTGGGTGGCAATGAAACGAGTTCTGGGATATTTGGAATATACCCAAGACTACGCTTTGCACTACAATAAATATCCTGCGGTTATCGAAGGATATAGTGATGCAAATTGAATAACCGGGTCAACCGAAACAAAGTCCACAAGTGGATATGTTTTTACTGTTGGCGGGGGAGCAGTATCTTGGAAGTCTTCCAAACAGACGTGCATTGCTCGCTCTACAATGGAATCAGAGTTTATAGCTTTGGATAAGGCCGACGAAGAAGCTGAATGGCTTCGAAATTTCTTAGAAGACATTCCATTTTGGCGAAAACCTTTGGCTCCTATATGCATACATTGCGATAGTGAGGCTGCAATAGGACGGACATGGAGCATTATGTATAACGGAAAGTCTCGTCATATACGACGAAGACAAAAAACCGTTAGACAACTACTCTCTAGTGGAATTATCACTATTGATTGTGTAAGATCAAAGGATAATATGGCGGATCCGCTTACAAAAGGCCTAACTTGAGAATGAGTTGAGAAATCATCTAAGGGAATGGGACTATGGCCGAGGACAAGTCATCATGGCGGTAACTCTACCTAGAATTCTGGATATTCTGAGATCTAGGTTCAAGGAGCTTAAACAAAGTTGTGATTGACCGGCTCAACATTGTCAAAGTAAAATCTTTGGTCCCTTCTCGTGATGAAGATAACGTTCAGTAACAAGGATAGAACTTTACACGTTCTTTAATGATTACCTAAGTTCGATGTGGTATTTATCAAATAGTGTCAATCTAAAGGATTACACGTTTAGGAATCACCTATGTAAGTGTGAAGTGGAAGCCTCTTCAATGAGAATTCTGTAAGGCCAATTCTCTACGCACTTATGAAACCAGGCGGTGTTCATGGCTGAAACGAACACAACAATGAGAACTAAAAGACGATTAAGGGTTGGTTGTGTGACATATAGTTGTCTAGGTATACACTAAATTTCGACGGTTCAAAGATATCAAATCTATCGATTGACCGAGTATATCCGACATATGCTCACTACGGAAAGTTCAAAGGGAAACCTACTTATCCAGATGCAATTAATCCTTACTTGCAAATCACACAGCTTTCATCTATGTTCATTCTTGTTACAACTATTCTCATTCATGTGGGGGATTTTTGGACTTTAAGCCATTGGGCTTTAAAGACTATAAGTGTGAAATAGGAAATGGTGGGAAATAAAATGGAGGGAAATGAAAAATTTGAATCAAGTGAGCTTTGTCATTTATGACAAATGAACTTTGTACCACATTGGTGAAAGACAACTACACTTGTGTGTATAAATATAGGATCACTTCTTAGAGCTCTTAAAAGGAGTTGAAGAGAATAAATATAGACATCGTCGTCGCTCGGTTCGGCTTCGGCTTCGGATTTGGATTTGGATTTTGATTTGGATTTGGATTTGTCAAATGATCGATCGATAAGATTAATTTTTTGGACAAAATTTATTTAATTAATTATTTGATAATTAATTAAGTGCCAGTCAGTTAATTAACGAAATTAACTGGAATGTATAATCCAAAACGCTGAACGCTGGTTTTCCCTTTTGAACAGTCACCTCTTCCTGAACAGACATCACACCTCTTCCGACAATTGCCTATAAATTCTTAGGCATGGCTTCCTTTTCACTCACTCGAAAAATTCAGAAGATCCTGCATTCTACTTCGCAGTTTCTCTCTCAAATTCGTAAGTGTGAGTTTGCTCCGTTCTTTGAGTTCGTTGGTATCCTGCAGTTTGTATTGCCACTGTTGTAAGAAGGTTTATTCCGTTTCATCCTGGGAGGATTTAATCCATTACCTTGGAAACTTGTGAGGGGGTTAAAATTCCTTAAGGACGCACAAGAAAATTGTGGACTCGGAATATTTCTTATCGTTTACAGTTTTTCAGTTCCTTCTAACAGTTTTTCTAGTTTCTGTTTTAACACAGTAGCGACAGCAGGACATCCTACTTATCTCGATCCTTACGATTAGAGGCGTATCTAAGATTAAAATTGTAGCATGACTTTAACCTTCAAGGGTTTTAATATTAAATTATTATATTTTTAAAGTAATGTGTTCAATCTATTTTTTTATTGTAACTAATAAATTTTATGTGAAAGTATTAAGTTCAGTTAAATCTTGTACTAAAGGGTTGGATCCGCCCCTGCTTGTGAACAAATATATACTTGCAAAGATGTGTAAAATGGAGGGTTCCTAAAGATTTACACATTTACAAAACTAAAGCTAAAATAACATTTTCTATACCTTAATTATATCCGCAATCATGGATTAATTTTACGTATGGTCCCTAAACTTTATCCATTATAACCTAAAAGTAATGTAATTATATTTTGTCATATTAAGTAACTAAACTATGAGCGCATGAAAAAATTTCCTCATCCAGTTATCAGCTCTCACTCTATAAGTTCCTCGTTAGAAATTATTTAAAAAATAAAACAAACCATATAGAAATATTTAAATAAAATAAAAACAAAATAGAAAAAAGCAAAAACGAGTATATATAATATTATATACGGTTAAAATCGACCACACTCGATTTTACGGGCTCGAGGGTTTGCCTCGAGAGTGGGTCCGTATCGAAGAAAGCTCGAGCTCGAAGAATACGGAGACTGAGGGATCGAGATCGAGCTAAATCGACACCGAAGTAACGGAATAACGAGATATCCGCACTCGACCACCAATCTCGGCGGGAATCTCAGAATTGGCAGAACCATTAACGGTTACTGATATCAATCATGTGTTTTGCTTAAGAAATTAGAGTTATAGGATTCCTCCACTATATAAAGAAGAACCATGTTCATTTGTAAGGGAGACCAATCACATACGCATTTACTGAGAAATACAAACACTCTGCTCTTTTACTCGCTCTTAATTCTCCACTGTTCTTATTGTCCATATTGTTCTTATTGTTCTTAACGTTTGATCTCGAGTATATTTCAAACCTAGGTCGATAACTTGCAAACGACACTGGTTTAATCTATTTGAATCGTTTAATCAATTTATTTATTGAGTCATTTATTAATTGGCATTGAATCAGATCATGTATCCTTATAACCAACTTACAAGTTTAATTGTTACTCGTATTTCGAGGTAAACAGTTTGGCGCCTGCCGTGGGCTAAGGATAATAGTGATTGTTCAGTGCTAATTATGATATGATACACTATTTTACACTTGTCTCTTGTCAAGAATTTTGTTTCCAGGTTAAATTATGTCAAACTCACAAAACGCAGCTACACATGGTGACAACAGTCTCGGACTCCATGGAGAGAATGAGAATGTTATTGCTCCAGGAATCGAGGTGCCACAGGCTGACCTCGGAGGAGCACCGCCTGTCAACCTGATCGATGTCAGTTCGCATGTTGCTTTGAATGCGGATTTAGGCGGGGACCCCGATGGAAGCGTACGCAGAGGGGTCGAACTGACGATCGAGGTACTCAGGGTAGAGGAGACGAAGGTGTCAGTCTCCAAGTAATATATGAGATGCTGCAAGCCCAACAAAACGCCATTGCTCAGTTGCAAAATCAGCACAGGGCATCAAATAGGGTTGAACAAGAGGCTACTTGACGTACCGAGCCAGTGCCTGAAAGATCAGGTGATAATACTTCGACAACCGACCCTGCTATAATGAGGATGCTCGAGGAGCTTACTAAGAGAATAGAATCGGTAGAAAAGAAAATCGAGGCCAACGATAAGAAGGTGGAAACTTACAACTCTCGAGTTAATCAAATACCGGGGGAACCAACGATCTTAAAGGGAATGGACTTCAAGAAGTTTGTGCAGAAACCATTACCTCCGAGAGTGGCTCCGAAGCCCATCCCAAAGAAGTTCCAATTGCCTGATATACCTAAATACAACGGTACCTTGGACCCCAATGAGCACGTCACTTCTTATACGTGCGCCATAAAAGATAATGATTTGAAGGATGACGAAATCAAGTCCGTACTGCTAAAGAAATTCGGGGAGACCCTGTCAAAGGGTGCTATGATTTGGTATCACAACTTGCCACTGAACACTATCGATTCGTTCGCCATGTTGGCAGATCCGTTTGTTAAGGCACATGCTGGGGCCATAAAGGCTGTAACAAGAAAATTAGACCTCTTCAAAGTGAAGCAGAGGGATAACGAGATGCTAAGAGAGTTCGTATCTCGATTCCAAATGGAACGTATGGAATTGCCACCAGTTACTGATGATTGGGCGGTTCAAGCTTTCACCCAAGGATTAAATGAGCGGAATTCGATCTCATCACACCAGTTGAAGCCGAATTTAATAGAGTACCCGGCTGTGACTTGGGCAGATGTTCACAATCGATATCAGCCGAAGATTAGGGTTGAGGACGACCAACTGGGAGCCCCATCAAGTTCAGTACATCCGAATCGGTCGACAGGTAAACGTCAGAGAGATATTGATAGAGAATCACGGCCGAATAAGGATCGGTATCAGCCATATGTTTCAAATCGAAGGAATAATGTTCCGGGACGCAATTCTGCCTGGAACGATCGAAGGGGAGATCGAGGGCAGAACTCTCGGGGACTCATGAGTAAAAATGTGATGACCCAAAAGGTCATCCCGTGTAATGTTAGCTAAATATGTGTTTCGAGGCCATGAAAGCCTCCTTTTATCTCACCTCGATATGCGTGCGCAGCCCGGGCGTGTAGCCGGGAAACCGTTAAGTGGAAAATTGAATAAATGTTGAATTTATGATAATTATTTGAATATAGTTGACTTTGGTCAATATTTTGGTAAACAAACCCGGACCCGTGATTTGACGGTCCCGGAGGGTCCGTAGGAAAACATGGGACTTGGGCGTATGCCCGGAATCGAATTCCGAGGTCCCAAGTCCGAGAAATGAATTTTTAAAGAAACTTGTTTTCTGAAAAATATAAAGTTTTTTTGAAAATGAGATTTGATGTGAAACCTGTGATAACGGGCCCGTATTATGGTTCCGGAGCCCGGAACAGGTTCAATATGTTTATTATGTGTTACCTGTGAAATTTGGTAAGAAACAAACGTAGTTTGACGTGATTCAGACTAAAAATGGAAAATTTGAAAGTTAATGAAGTTTTGAGAATTTCTATAGATTTTGAGGTTTAATTCGACGTTTATGAGGTTATTTTGGTGGTTTAATTGCTCGAATAAGTCCGTAGGATGTTTTGAGGTTGTGTGTATATTTGGTTTTTAGCCCCGAGGGCTCGGGTGAGTTTCGAGTAGGCGGAGTGCAAAAAGTGATAAAACAATATGGTGTTAATGCATTTTTCTGGTGTCCAGGTAATTACCCTATGCGAACGCACCGAAGGGGGTGCGAACGCACAGGGTTATAGAGGTCTGGGGGTTTGGGAAGAAAATTCCTTGTGCGAACGCGGAGGGTAATATAATGTTAACCATGCGAACGCACCAAGGGAGGTGCGAACGCATAGGCTTAGGGGGAGGCCTGGGGGATGGGTATCAATTAACCCTGTGCGAACGCGGCCCCACAACCGCGAATGCACATGCCTGTGAAATTAAACCTCCGCGAACGCAGCCTGGGGCCCGCAAACGCAGAGATTATTTTTGGCCAGTCGTTTTTAATACCCAAAAACAGAATCCTTACGAGATTTTCTCCCAATTTTCACAACCCTCCTTCTTCCCCACACCCCATAGGCGATTTTGAAGAACTCTTCCACCATGGCTTCATAGGTAAGTGATCTTAGCTCCATTTTAATCAACAATTAAGAGATTCTAGGCCTAAAATCATGAAATTAAAGGGTAGAAATTGGGGTTTTGGGTAGAGTTAGGGCTTTTCAAATTTTTGGGAATTTGACCTCGTTTTGGGTCGGATTACAAAATAAATTGTATATTTGGGCTCGTGGGGGAATGTGTGAGTGGGTTTTGGTCCGAACCTTGTGTTTGGACCAAGCGGGCACGGGGTCGAATTTTGGAATTTTTGGAAGAATGTTGGGAAATCTATAATTAAGCTTTGAAATTGAATTGTTGAGTAATTATTGATGTTATTGAGTCAATTATGTCTTGATACGGTTGTTTCAGAGTCGGGTTCAAGAGAAAAAATGGTGATAGAGGCTTGATTTGCATTCTTGGAGTCGAGGTAAGTGTTTGGCCTAACTTTAGCTTGAGGAAATAGGAGTTGAGTCGTATGTGCTACTTGTTTTTATCATGTTCAATGTATAGGTGAGGTGACGAGTACCTATATATTGTTTGCCAAGCATGCCCGTGAGTCGGTTTCGATGTATTACATGTTTTTCTTCGATATTCATTGTCTTATGAAGTAGATTTCCTTTTGAAGTTATTCAATTGTTGAGAAATACTTGATAGAGGACATGTAATAAGTTGTTTCCAATTTAGGATTGTTTTTCATTAAGTTATATACTTGGATGAGATTGGTTATAGCTGAGTCCTTTGCCGGGACGGTAGTATTTTAGTTGTTGTTTTCCTTGCCGGGTTATTATGAATCATGTTTCCTGCTGTTGATTTCCTTGCCAAGCTATTATTTTGTTATTTTTTGGGTGTGGAAGAGTGTAAAGCACGAAGGGTGATGCCGTGTATTCATTTCATTCATTGCATTGTGAGGAAGAGAGTAAAAGCACGAAGGGTGATGCCTTGTCATGATTTTTCAATTAAAAGCACAAAGGAACATGCCGTGCCCTTTTATTTATTTATTGCATTGTGAGGACGAGAGTAAAAGCACGAAAGGTGATGCCGTGTACTTGTTTTGGTAAGGATGAGAGTGAAGCACGACGGGTGATGCCATGTACATATATTTTTGTGTTGTTACTTCCTGTTGACTTTACTCTTCTATATTGTTGCCTTGCTTAGTGATTCATTACCGTTCTCTCTTGTTTTCCCCATTATTTATCCCCTGTCTTACCGTACTTAATTGTTTATTTCCTATTATTTCCCTGTTATATATTATAGAACTGTACAAGTAATTTTTTGTTGTCGTGTCTAGCCTCGTCACTACTTCGCCGAGGTTAGGCTCGACACTTACTCAGTACATGGGGTCGGTTGTACTGATGCTACACATGCACTTCTTTATGTTGTGTAGATTACGGAGCCGGACCCAGTGGACACTGATAGAGGGAGTATCCTTCAGTCCACACAGGCGACACCGAGGTAGTTCTGCAGACGTTCGTGGGCCTTGGCGTCACCATCTATATTTTCCTTTTTGTCTTATTTGTATTTCCAGACAGTTTTACTTGTTTATTTCAGGCTCTTGTTGTAGAAATCTTAGACTTTCCGTGAGATTTGTGACACCAGTTCTAGGGGTATTTCGTAATGTTTATTACATTAAGTTGATAAACTCGTAGCTTCCTCATTCTTATTTAATTGTTCATGCTTATTGTTTTCCTTTTTGAAGTCATAAATAAAGAAAATTATTTAACCCAAAACGTTGGCTTGTCTAGCGGGTACAACGTTAGACGCCATCACGGCCTGGAGGTGGGATTTCAGGTCGTGACAAAAAATGGTTTCAAAAAATATGCGGATCCCACAGAAGCACCTCGGTTATCAGAGTATAATTTCAGTGTCGATGCTTTGGGGATTATATCGTCTATCGGAAGGATCAAAGACACTAGGTGGCCCAGACTTATACAAACCGATCCTTCTCAAAGAAACCCAAACCTGAAGTGTAAGTATCATGGCACACATGGCCATAGGACTGAAGACTGCAGACAGCTTAGGAGGAAGTAGCTCGATTATTCAACGAAGTACATCTTCGAGAATTCCTCAGTGATCGAGCCAAAATATCGATCACAAGAGAATAACGAACTCGGGACTATGTGCCCGAAGGCACTCTCTCGTTCAACAACGAAGAAGCAGAAGGCATCTCTCAGCCATCCAACGACGCCCTGGTAATTTCTATTTTGTTAAATAAAATTTAAGTTAAAAGTGTTCTAGTGGATCCAGGTAGCCCGGCAAACATAATCAGATCGAGGGTCATAGAGCAGCTCGGCTTGCTAGACCAGATTGTACGTGCATCTCGATTCCTATACGACTTCAACATGGCTAGCGAAACAACAAAAGGGGAGATAATGCTACCAGTAAACGTGGCCGGGACCATCAAAGACACAAAATTTCATGTCATCGAAGGCGACATGAGATATAATGTACTGCTCGGAAGGCCCTGGATCCACAACATGAGGGCAGTACCGTCGACCCTCCACCAAATGATGAAATTCCCAATAGTGGACGGTGTGAAAATAGTTTATGGGGAGAAACATGCTGTAAAGGAAATTTTTGCAGTCGACGAGGTGATGCCGATATCAGCACCTTCGACCTCAGATAAATCGAGCGCCAAAGATAAGCAAGCGGCCAAATAGCAATCACCGTCCCCAGCTTCGACCGAATTGGAGAAACATGTAATCGAAGATGAAGAAGAGGATTTTCTCACTCCTCCAACATTCATCGTTCCCGAAGAGTCAGATTCAACAAAGTCAACGGTCGAGGAGCTGGAACAAGTGATATTGATCGAGTATCTACCCGAACGAAAGGTATACCTGGGAATGGGGTTGACCCCCGAGCTTAGGAAAAAATCATTTAATTTCTTATTGATAATATGGATTGCTTTGCATGGTCCCATTTATACATGACAGGAATCCCACCAGCGATAACAACTCATCGGCTGGGACTGGATCCCAAGTTTAAACCAGTAAAACAAAAGAAAAGGCCTTGGTCAGAGGTAAAGCACACCTTCATAAAGGAAGAGGTAACCAAATATTTTAAAATAGGGTCCATTCGGGAAGTAAAATATCCTGAATGGTTAGCTAACGTAGTCGTAGTCCCCAAAAAGGGGAACAAACTTAGAATGTGTGTAGACTATAAGGACTTGAATAAAGCGTGTCCAAAAGACTCCTTTCCCTTGCCTAACATCGATTGAATGATCGATGCCATGGCCGTCCACGAGATACTTACCTTTCTCGACATCTATTCTGGGTACAATCAAATCCAGATGGACCCAATAGACCAGGAAAAGACTTCTTTCATCGCTAAGTATTGAACTTATTGTTACTATGTAATGCCCTTCGGGCTAAAAAATACGGGAGCTACATATCAACACCTAGTTAACATGATGTTCGAAGAACAGATAGGTAAATTAATGGAAGTTTACATTGATGATATGTTAGTTAAGTCCCTGCGTGCAGAGGACCATTTGACTCATTTGCAGGAAACATCAAAATCTTGAGGAAGTACAACATGAAACTTAACCTTGAAAAATGTGCTTTCGGAGTCAGCTCAGGAAAATTCTTCGGCTTCATGGTATCAATTCGGGGAATCGAGATCAACCCTGATAAGATCAAGCCATCGAGGACATCACCGTCGTGGACAGTGTGAAATCCATTCAGAGGCTAACCAGACGGATAGCTGCCCTAGCCTGATTCATTTCGAGATCATCAGATCGAAGCCACAAGTTCTTTTCCTTACTCAAAAAGAAAAATGACTTTACATGAACCCCGAAATGTCAACAAGCATTGGAGGAATTGAAACGATACATATCGAGCCCACCTTTGCTCCACACTCCGATGGCAGACGAGAAGTTGTACCTATGCTTGGCAGTGTCCGAGATAGCGGTAAGTGGTGTATTGGTTCGAGAGGAACAAGGTACGAAGTTTCCTGTTTATTACGTAAGTCAAACCTTAGGAGATGCCGAAACTAGGTATACACACTTAGAGAAAATGACACTTGCATTAATAAGCACATCTAGAAAATTAAAGCCATATTTTTAGTGTCATCCCATATGTGTGAACAACACTTATCCACTCCGAAATGTTTTACACAAGCCTGAATTATCGAGTCAATGGGCCAAATGGGCCGTCGAACTTGGTGGGTATGATATCGAATATCAACCCCGAACAACCATAAAGTCTCTAATTTCAGCAGACTTCGTGCCAGACTTTTCGCCAACCCTCTTACCTGAAGTGGAAAAGGAACTTCTGCTGAAATCGGGTACATCATCGGGGGTATGGACCCTCTTCACAGACAATGCGTCTAATGTGAAAGGGCCCAGGCTTGGTATTTATTTTGAAACCACCTATGGAAAATTTTATTAGACAATAAATTAAAACTTCCAAATTTACTAACAACGAGGCGGAGTATGAGGTTATGATTGCAGGTCTGGAACTAGCTAAAAGCTTGGGAGCAGAAGTCATTGAAGCTAAGTGTGACACCCTACTGGTAGTTAACCAGGTAAACGGAACCTTCGAAGTTCGAGAGGACAGGATGCAGAGGTACTTAGACAAATTGCAGGTGACCTGGCATCGCTTCAAATATTGGACTCTACAACATATACCTCGAGAACACAATATCGAGGCTGATGCACTTGCCAATCTAGGGTCATCGGTCGAAGAAGACGAGATCAACTCGGGGACTGTCGTCCAACTTTCTAGATCAGTAATCGAGGAAGGACATGCTGAAATAAATTCTACAAGCTTAACCCGGGAATGGAGAAACAAATATATCGAATACTTAAAGAACGGGAAGTTACCATCGGATCCCAAAGAATCGAGGGCCCTACAGACTAAAGCTGCTCGATTCACATTAGACAAAGACAGAACATTATACAGGAGAACGTTCAATGGTCCATTGGCGGTATGCGTGGGACCAGGAGATATTGATTATGTTCTACGAGAAATCCACGAAGGCACTTGTGGAAACCATTCTGGCACCGAGTCACCAGTCCGAAAGGTCATCAGAGCAGGATATTATTGGGATAGCATGGAAAAAGACTCTAAGGAGTTCATTCGAAGATGCGACAAATGTCAAAGGTTTGCACCAATGATCCACCAGCCCGGTGAACAACTTCACTTGGTCTTATCCCCATGGCCATTCATGAAATGGGGAATGGACATCGTCAGTCCTCTGCCATCGACCCCCGGTAAAGCTAAGTTCATATTATTTATGACTGACTATTTCTCTAAATGGATTGAAGCACATGCCTTCGAAAAAGTTAGGGAAAAGGAAGTGATCGATTTTATATGGGATCACATCGCATGCCGATTCGAGATACCCGCGGAAATAGTGTGTGATAATGGAAAATAGTTCGCCGGCAATAAAGTAACAAAATTCCTCGAAGATCACAAAATAAAGAGGACACTATTGACACCATATCACCCTAGTGGGAACGGACAGGACGAATCAACGAACAAGACTATAATCCAAAACTTGAAGAAAAGGTTAAACGAGGCCAAAGGGAAGTGGAGAGAAACATTGCCCGAGGTCCTATGGGCTTATCGGTACACGTCAAAGTCCAGTACAGGAACAACTCCGTTCTCCTTAGTGTATGGCTCTGAGGCCTTGATACCAGTCGAAGTGGGAGAGCCCAGCACTAGGTTCCGATATGCGATAGAGGAATCAAACCACGAGGATATAAATACCAATCTCGAGTTGTTTGACGAAAGGCGAGAGGCAGCACTCGTTCGAATGGCCGCGCAAAAATAATGAATCGAGAGATACACAATAGGAGAACCAATCTTCGACACATCAAAGTCGGGGACTTAGTCCTAAGAAAGGTCACCATCAACAATCGAGACCCTAATAAAGGGAAACTCGGTCCTAACTGGGAAGGACCCTACCAAATCCTCGACATAGTCGGGAGGGGATCTTTCAAACTCGGAACAATGAACAGCGAACCATTGTCGAATAACTGGAACATATCACTTCTCAAGCGGTACTATTGCTAAGGTATGATTTTCTTCTTTTTCATTTACTTAAATATTCGAACCTAACTCATTGCGGGAATATGATTTAAGGAATCGAGGCCTTAGGTTTTAAAGTACGCGTTGCACTTTTTTTTCGTTAGACCGATTTTTATCCCAAATGGGTTTTTCCGGCAAGCTTTTTAACGAGGCAACAATTATGTGCTACCTGAGGATAATTCAACAGTATCCAAGGCTTCTTTAAATTCAACCTCGAATACTGGGGGGCATCACCCTCGGATGTTATGTGGGTCTCGATAGGAATTTTTTTGTAATGGGCCAAACAGTCGAATAAACCGTGTCCATATAGATTAGCCGAGTCCCGACAACAAAACATGTACGCATGTATAAATAATACAAAAAAGCATTCTCTTTTCCCGAACATCTCATGTTTCGAAGTAAATTTTCTATTATATGAGTCATACGATTCTGACCCATTGCGCAAAACTAACACTTGTGAAAAATGATTCAAGGGCCAAGTACAAGCATACCTCGAACACTCGGGGACTGCATACTCGAGCTATCTAAGTTCAAAATCACAAGACCTCAAATAGGCACCCCTCGATATATAGGCTAAGGCCATCACACTCGGGGACTAACGTTTCGAACAAGTTCTAAATGTTATCGGGAAACAAGTCGAAGAGACATACCCGAAGGCTACGACCATATTAAAGACTACTATCACATTAAAGACTACAACCAAAATAAGCGCGGCTCGAAGACGTCCCACTTCTGCCATAAACTAAAGTCCTACAAATACTTTGAAAAATCGGTTAAATAAGGCTACCCTCAACAAATAAAATAAAAAGGGCTTCGATAAAATCAGCCTTCGAATAATTTAAAGGCTTCGATCATATCAGCCTTCGGAAAAACCTCAAGAGGTATCAAATTATCTTAACACAAACGAGTTAAGGAAAATAGGGTTCCGATCATTGGACACTAAAAAAACCCAATGGATACAAAAAACACATGCTAAGGCATAAAAAAATTTTCACTAAGTCTTTCACCCTAAAAGGGGAAAATTGTGATGACCCAAAAGGTCATCCCGTGTATTCCTAGCTAATTATGTGTTCTGGGGGCGTGAAAACCTCCTGATTACTCACCTAGATTTGCGTGCGCAGCCCGGGCGTGTAGCCGGGAAGCCGTTATGTGGAAAACTGATAAAAACAATAATTTTGTGTTGAAATTTGAGTAAAGTTGACTTTGATCAACATTTTTGGTAAACGGATCCGGACCCATGATTTGTCAGTCCTGGAGGGTCCGTAGGAAAATATGGGACTTGGGCGTATGCCCGGAATCGAATACCGAGGTCCCAAGTCCGAGAAATGAATGTTTAAAAGAAATTGTTTTCTGCAAAATATTAAGGTTTTTGAAAGTGAAATGTTATGTGAAACCTGTGGTATCGGGACCGTATCTTGGTTCTGGAGCCTGGTGCAGGTTTGATATGATTTATATGTGTTGTCTGTAAAGTTTGGTAAGAAACGAGATTTATTTGACCTGATTCGGACCTTATATGCAAACATTTGAAAGTTTAAGAAGTTTTGAAGTATTTCGTTGATTTTGAGGTTTAATTCGATGTTTATGATGTTATTTTGGTTATTTGATTACAAGAATATGTCCGTAGGATGTTTTTGAGATTGTGTGTACATTTGGTTTTGAGCCCGAGGGCTCGGGTGAGTTTCGGGTAGGTGTCGGGCTGCAAAAACATAGAAAATCTGGTGTAAAGGTCTGTTTTCTGGTGTCTGGTGTCTTTTGCTATGTAAACGTATAGCACCATCTGCGATCGCATAGCACAGTCCGGGGGAGGGATGGATTTTCACTGTGCGAACACACCACAGCAGGTGCGAACGCGAAGCACTGGAATACAGTTCTACGTGAACGCACACTGTGGGATGCGAACACATAGAGGCTAGGCAGGCTTTGGGGGGGGGGGGGGGGGGGGTGGGGGAGGTTGTTCAAGGCGGNTGCGATCACAATTAATCTTCCGCGATCGCGGAGCTTAGAAACCCAGTCCACTATGCGATTGCATTACTCCCTTCGCAATCGCATAGGTATAAACCGCCTAGTTATTTTTTAAAGTCTAAAAACAGAATGTATTACGGGAATTCCACCATTTTTCTTAAACTTCTTCTTCTCCACACCTCTTAGGCGGGTTTTGAAGAACTTCTTCACCATAATCTCTTAGGTAAGTAATCTTTGACTTGTTTTCTTCCATTTTTATCAACATTCCTTAGATTCTAGGCCTAAAAACATGAGATTAAGAGTAGAAAATTAGGGATTTTGGTAGAGTTAGGGCTTTTTTTTATTTGGGAATTTGACCTCGTTTTGGGGTCGGATTTACAAACAAATTATATTTTCGGGCTCGTGTGTGAATGGGTGATCGGGTTTTGGTCCGAACCTCGTGTTTGAACCAAGCGGGCCCGGGGTCGAATTTTGGGGTTTTGGGAAGAATGTTGGGAAACCTATAATTAAGCATTGGAATTGAATTGTTTAGCCTTTATTGATGTTATTGAGTCGATTATGTCTAGATACGATCGATTTGGAGTTGGGTTCGAAAGGAAAAGCGGTGCTTGAGGCTTGATTTGGACCTTTGGAGTCGAGGTAAGTGTTTGGCCTAACCTTAGCTTGAGGGAATAGGTATAGAGTCTTGATTGCTACGTGTTTATTCCATGTTCAATGTATAGGTGAGGTGACGAGTACCTATATGTTGTTGTCAAGCATGACCGTGAGTCAAATATTATGAATTATATGGTTTTCTTTGATATTTATCGTGTTATGGGTTAAACTTCAACTTGATGGTTATTCACTTGATGGAAATTCTAAGTTATGAGTACTGTTGAATAGTTGATCGGTTGAGGAATCTTTTGTTGATTTATACACCTGTGTAGGATTGGTTATAGCTGTGTCCCTTGCGGGGATGGTATTATTCTTGTTGATTATTTCTGTGCATTTAAGTTCTATTATTGTTGATTTTCATGCCAACTGTTGTTTTTATGTTGTTTATGCACGAGGGGACATTTCGTGTCATATTTATGTTATTTATGCACGAGGGGACATTCCATGCCGAGTTGTTGATTATTTATGCATGAGGGTACATTCCATGCCATGCTGTCGATTATTTATGCACGAGGGGACATTCCGTGCCATGTTACTGATATTTATGCACGAGGGGACATTCCGTGCCGTGTTTTGTAATATTATAGCACGATGGGACATGCCGTGCCGCTTTTGTTTACTTATTTGTTCAGAGTTGTTAATTCTTGCTGTTACTTAATTATTTCAATCGTTGTATTGCTTCGTCATTTTAGTAATTGCTACCCCTTTTCCCCCCAACATGTTTTCCCTGTTTTGTACTTAATTGTTTACTTCCTGTTAGTATTACTGCTATATATCATTGAACTGCACATGTATTTGTTATTAATCGTGTCCTAGCCTCGTTAGTACTTCGCCGAGGTTAGGCTCGGCACTTACTCAATGCATGGGGTCGGTTGTATTGATGCTACACCTGCACTTCTTTTTGTTGTGCAGATCACGGTACCGGACCTTGTGGCCATTGATCGAGGGAGTATCCTTCAGTCCACCAGAGACACTGAGGTAGACCTGCAGGTGTCCGCAGGCCTTGGCGTCCCCTTCTTTATTCCATTTTATTTATGATTTTTGTTTTTTAGAAACATATGTATTTACTTCTTCCATACTATTTGTGTACTATTCTTAGACGGTCTGTGGGTGGTGACTCCAAAGATCCGGGTTGGCTAGCGTAAAATAATTTGTTATATTTTGTGGATTTAGCTATGTAAACCCTTATTCTGTTCTTATTTTACGCTGTTAATTATGGAAAGTTGATTTTAACCTATTGTCATTTAATAGTAAAGGTTTTTAATAGATGTGATTAAACGCGTTGGCTTGTCTAGCGGGTTCAACGTTAGACGCCATCACGGTCCCGATGATGGGAATTTCGGGTCGTGACAAGTTGGTATCAGAGTTGTAGGTTGCCTAGGTCTCACAATTCACGGACAAGCTTGGTAGAGTCTGAGAGATCGGTACAGAGACGTCTGTACTTATCCCCCAGAGGCTGCAAAGTCAGGAATAACTTCATATCTATTCTTCTCTGTCGTGCGATTTGACTTCTAAATGCTAATTAAGTTTCTATTCATTCTCTCGCAAATGGAGAGAACGCGTGCTTCCTCATCTACCGATCAACAGGCCGATCCTCCAGTTGCAGCTCCTATGAGGGGCTGAGGATCTGGAGGCCGAGGCAGGGGCAGGGCTCAGCCTAGAGCAGCAGCCCCAGTAGAGGACCCACAAATAGACTTTGCCGGTGAGGTTCCTGCTCAGACAATTCCAGTTGGACCGGCTCAGGTCCCAGAGGGGTTCATTGCCACCCCGGTACTTCAGGATGCTCTTGTCCGCTTTGTGGGCCTTATGGAGAGCGTGGCTCAGGACGGTCTACTTCCTATAACACCGGTCGTTTATCAGGCTTGGGAGGGGCCCAGACTCCTGCCACCCGCACACCAAAGCAGTTAGCTACTCAGTTCCAGACTCCAGCACCTCAGACAGCTGGAGTAGCTCAGCCGAGTATTATGGCATAAACAGTTCAGGGAGAAGCTTTGTCTGCTGATGCTATATGGAGATTGGATCGGTTCACCAAGCTATTTCCTACTAGTTTTACTGGTGCACCATCAGAGTATCCTTAGGATTTCTAAGACAGTTGCTATGAGGTTCTTCAGAACATGGGGATCGTGGAGACCAATTGGGTCGATTTTGCTACATTCCGCCTTTCTGGTTCCGCCAAGACTTGGTGGAAGGATTATTGCTTGACCAGGCCAGCTGGATCTTCACCTTTGTCTTGGGATCAGTTCTCCGAGTTGTTCTTGGAGAAGTTTCTACCAGTTACTCAGAGAGAGGATCTTCGGAGGCAGTTTGAGCGTCTCCAGCATGGCTCTATGTCAGTTACCCAGTATGAGACCCGGTTTATCACTTTGGCCCGACATGCTATCATGATACTCCCCATAGAACGAGAGAGGGTGAGGAGGTCTATTGAGGGGCTAGCTTAGCCTATTAGACTTCATATTGCCAGGGAGACAGGTACTGATATTTCATTTCAGGAGGCAGCCAATGTAGCCAGGCGTATTGAGATGGTCTTATCACAGGGCAGTGGTCAGGGGTCTAACAAGAGACCTCGCTATTTCGGTCGATTTAGTGGTGCCTCATCTGGAGGTAGAGATTCCTTTGGCAGAGGTCATCCTCCCAGACCATTCCAGTCGGCACTTCAAGTATCCCGCAGTGCACCATCAGCTTCTATCAGTGCGCCGCCGCTTCAGAGCTTCCAGGGTGGTTATTCTGGCCGACAGGGACAGTTTCAGGATCAGCAGCCGCAACAGCAACAGCAACAACAAAGGTCTTGCTATACTTGTGGTTGTATGGGGCACTTTTCCAGGTTTTGCCTCCGAGTTTCTAGTGGTTCTTAGTATCAGGGTTCCCGTGCTATGATTCCCGCACTAGGTGCACCCCCACCCCCTAAGCCAGCTAGGGGTGGAGGTCGAGGTGCCAGAGGTGGAGGCCAGACAGTTAGAGGTGGATGACAGGCTATGAGGGGTAGAGGTCATCCCGCAGTAGGTCGACCCAGGGATGTTCAGATTAGTGGGGCTCAGCCCTGATGCTATGCTATTCCCGCCGGGCCTGAGGCTGAGGCCTCTGATGCAGTCATTACATGTATGGTTTCAGTTTGCAGCAGAGAAGCTTCGGTTTTATTTGATCCGGGGTCTACATTTTCCTACGTGTCCTCATATTTTGCTCCTTATCTAATTATGCCTCGTGATTCCCTGAGTACTCCTGTATATGTATCTACACCGGTGAGTGATTCTATTGTGGTAGATCGAGTGTACCAGTCATGTATAGTGGTTATTGGTGGTCTTGAGACCCAAGTAGATCTTTTTCTTCTAGATATGGTTGATTTCGATGTCAATTTGGGGATGGATTGGTTATCCCCCTATCATGCTATTCTGGACTATCATGCCAAGACTGTGACCTTGGCCTTACAAGGAGCACCCCGATTGGAGTGGAGGGGGACTCCTGGTCATTCTTCGGGCAGTGTTATTTCATATATGAAGGCTCGGCGTATGGTCGAGAAGGGTTGTTTGGCCTATTTGGCCTATGTTCATGATTCTAGTGCCGAGGTTCCTCCTATGGAGTCTGTGCCTATTGTTCATGAGTTTCTAGAGGTATTCCCTGCTGACCTGCCGGGTATGCCACCCGACAGGGATATTGACTTTTGCATTGATTTGGCTCCGGGCACTCAGCCCATTTCTACACCGCCATATCGTATGGCCCTGCCAGAGTTAAAGGAGTTGAAGGATCATTTGCAGGATTTGCTAGCTAAAGGCTTTATCAGGCTTTATCAGGCCTAGTGTTTCTCCTTGGGGTGCGCCAGTGTTGTTTGTTAAGAATAAAGATGGCACAATGAGAATGTGTATTGACTACCAGCAATTGAACAAGGTTACTATCAAGAATAAGTATCCCTTGCCGAGGATTGATGATTTATTCGACCAGCTTCAGGGTGCCACAATGTTTTCCAAGATTGACTTGAGATCTAGATACCATCAGTTGAGGATTAGGGCGTCTGATGTTCCTAAGACAGCCTTTCGCACTCAGTATGGTCATTATGAGTTCTTGGTGATGTCATTTGGGTTGACAAATGCCCCAGCTGCTATTATGGATTTGATGAACCGAGTGTTCAGGCCCTATTTGGATTCGTTCGTTATAGTCTTCATTGATGATATTTTGATTTACTCCCGCAACTGGGAGGAGCATGAGCAACGCCTTCGAGTCGTCCCCCAGACTCTGAAGGACAGTCAGTTGTATGCCACATTTTTGAAGTGTGAGTTCTGGTTGAGTTCAGTTGCATTTCTAGGTCATGTGGTGTCGGCAGAGGGTATTCAGGTGGATCCCAAGAAGATCTCAGCACTCAGAGATTGGCCTAGACCCACCTCCAATACAGAGATTCGTAGTTTCTTGGGCTTAGCAGGTTACTATCGTCGGTTTGTGGAGGGATTTTCATCTATTGCAACCCTAATGACCATATTGACTCAGAAGGGTGCCCAGTTTAGGTGGTCAAATGAGTGTGAGGCGAGATTTTATAGGCTCAAGACAGCTTTGACCACGACACCGATGTTAGTTGCCCACAGATTCAGGGCCATATACCGTGTATTGTGATGCTTCTCGGGTGGGACTTGGTACATTGTTGATGCAGGATGGCAAGGTTATAGCCTATGCTTCTCGTCAGTTGAAGTTTCATGAGAAGAACTATCCAGTTCATGATTTAATGTTAGCAGCCCTTATCCATGTGTTGAAGATTTGGAGGCATTATTTGTACGGTGTGTCATGGGAGGTGTTCAAAAATCATAAGAGTTTGCAATATCTGTTCAAGCAGAAAGAGTTGAATATGAGCAGAGAATATGGTAAGAGTTGTTGAAAGACTACGACATTACCATCTTATATCTTCCGGAGAAGGCCAATGTGGTGGCCGATTCTCTGAGCTGGAAGTCAGCCAGCATGGGTAGTCTTTCTTATATACCATCCGGGGAGCGACCGATTGCTTTATATGTTCAGGCCTTGGCCAATCGATTCATGAGATTGGATGTTTCAGAGACTGGCAGTGTATTATCTTATACCGTGGCCCGTTCTTCATTGTTTAATCATATTCGAGACAGGCAGTATGATGACCGTCATTTATGTGTTCTTAGAGATACGGTCCAGAACGGGGTGCCAAGCAGGTCACATTTGATGATGATGGAGTCTTGAGGATGCAGGGCCGTATTTGTGTGCCTGGTGTTGATGGTATTCGTGAGTTGATATTGCAGGAGGCCCATAGTTCCCGGTATTCCATTCATCCGGGCGCCGCAAAGATGTACCAGGATTTGCGGTAGCATTATTGGTGGCGGAGGATATAGAAAGATATAGTGGCATATGTAGCTCGGTGCTTGAACTGTCAACAAGTTAAGTACGAGCACCAGAGACCCGGTGGTTTGATGCAGCATATTGAGCTTCCCGAGTGGAAGTGGGAGCGTGTTACCATGGATTTCGTAGTTGGGATCCCACGGACTCAGAGGATGTTTAATGCGGTGTGGGTCATTGTGGATAGGCTGACCAAGTCGGCACACTTCATTCCTGTGTCAGTTTCGTATTCTTCGGAGAAGTTGGCAAAGATCTACATCAGGGAGATTGTTCTCTTGCATGGTGTGCCCGTGTCCATTATTTCTGACCGAGGTACTCAGTTTACCTCCCATTTTTGGAGATTATTTCAGCGTGAGTTGGGCACAGGGGTTGAGTTGAGCACAACGTTTCATCCTCAGACGGACGGATAGTCCGAGCGTACCATTCAGATCTTGGAGGATATGTTGCGAGCATGTGTCATTGACTTTGGAGGTTCATGGGACCAGTTTTTATCTTTAGCGGAGTATGCCTACAACAACATCTACCAGTCGAGCATTCAAATGTCTCCTTATGAGGCATTGTATGGTAGGCGGTGTCGGTCGCCAGTTGGGTGGTTCGAGCCGGGAGAGGCTAGGTTGTTGGGGTCAGAGTTAGTCAAGGATGCCTTGGACAAGTTGAAGATCATTCAGGATAGACTTCGTACAGCTCAGTCCAGGCAGAAGAGTTATGCAGACCGCATAGTTCGTGATTTGGCATTTATGATAGGAGACCGGGTATTGCTTCGGGTGTCGCCCATGAAGGGCGTGATGAGGTTCGGAAAGAAGGGAAAGTTGAGCCCTAGGTACATTGGTCCCTTTGAGATTCTTGAGAAGGTAGGAGAGGTGGCCTACAGACTTGCTTTACCACCGATTTTATCAGTCGTACATCTAGTGTTTCATGTATCTGTTCTTCGGAAGTATGTTGCCGATCCATATCATGTTCTAGACTTCAGCAGTGTCCAGTTGGACAAGGATTTGACTTATGAGGAGGAATCGGTAGCCATATTAGCCCGACAGGTTCGTCAATTGAGATCGAAGAGTTATCCTTCGGTTCGTGTTCAGTGGAGAGGTCACCCTGTTGAGGCAGCTACTTGGGAGTCCGAGTCCGATATGCGAAGCCGATATCCCCATCTTTTCTAATATTCAGGTACCTTTCTATGTCCGTTCGAGGACGAACGTTTGTTTTAGAGGTGGAGATTGTGATGACCCAAAAGGTCATCCCATTTATTCTTAGATAATTCTATGTTCTGAGGTCGTGAAAACCTCCTGATATCTCACCTCGATTTGCGTGCGCAGCCCGGGCATGTAGTCGGGAAGCTGCTATGTGGAAAACTGATAAAAACAATAATTTTGTGTTGAAATTTGAGTAAAGTTGACTTGGGTCAACATTTTTGGTAAACGGACCTGGACTCATGATTCGACGGTCTCGGAGGGTCCGTAGGAAAATATGGGACTTGGTCGTATGCCCGGAATCGAATTCCAAGGTCCCAAGTCCGAGAAATGAATTTTTAAAAGAAATTGTTTTCTGAAAAATATTAAGGTTTTTGAAAGTGAAATGTTATGTTAAACCTGTAATATCGGCCCCGTATCTTGGTTCCGGAGCCTGGAATAGGTTCTATATGATTTATATGTGTTGTTTGTAAAGTTTGGTAAGAAACGAGATTTATTTGACGTGATTCGGACCTTAAATACAAAAATTTGAAAGTTTAAGAAGTTTTGAAGTATTTTGTTGATTTTGAGGTTTAATTCGATGTTTATGATTTTATTTTGGTTATTTGATTACACGAATAAGTCCGTAGGATGTTTTTGAGATTGTGCGTACATTTGGTTTTGAGCCATAGGGCTCGGGTGAGTTTCGGGTAGGTGTCGGGGTGCAAAAACATAGAAAATCTGGTGTAAAGGTCTGCTTTCTGGTGTCTGGTGTCTTGTGCTATGCGAACACATAGCACCATCCGCGATCGCATAGAACAGTCCGGGGTAGGGGTGGATTTTCACTGGGCAAACGCACCACAGCAGGTGCAAACGCGAAGCACTGAATACAGCTCTACGCGAACGCACAATGTGGGATGCGAACGCATAGAGGCTAGGCAGGCTTGGGGTGGGGGGGGGGGAGGGCTGGGGTAGGTTGTTCAGTGCGATCGCAATTAATCTTCCGCGATCGCGGAGCTTAGAAACCCAGTCCACTATGCGATCACATTACTCCCTTTGCGATCGCATAGGTTTAAAACGCCTAGTTATTTCTTAAAGTCTAAAAACAGAATGTATTACGGGAATTCCACCATTTTTCTTAAACTTCTTCTTCTCCCCACCTCTTAGGCGTTTTTTGAAGAACTTCTTCACCATAATATCTTAGGTAAGTAATCTTTGACTTGTTTTCTTCCATTTTTATCAACATCCCCTAGATTTTAGGCCTAAAAACATGAGATTAAGGGTAGAAAATTAGGGATTTGGGTAAAGTTAGGGCTTTTGTGATTATTTGGGAATTTGACCTCATTTTGGGTCGGATTTCAAAAAAAAAATTATATATTCGGGCTCGTGGGTGAATGGGTGATCGGGTTTTGGTCCGAACCTCATGTTTGGACCAAGCGGGCCCGGGGTCGAATTTTGGGTTTTTGGGAAGAATGTTGGGAAATCTATAATTAAGCTTTAGAATTGAATTTTTTAGCCTTATTGATGTTATTGAGTCGATTATGTCTAGATATGATCGATTTGGAGTTGTTCGAATGTAAAAGCGGTGCTTGAGGCTTGATTTGGACCTTTGGAGTCGAGGTAAGTATTTGGCCTAACCTTAGCTTGAGGGAATAGGTATACAGTCTTGATTGCTATGTGTTTATTCCATGTTCAATGTATAGGTGAGGTGACGAGTACCTATATGTTGTTGTCAAGCATGAACGTGAGTCGAATATTATGAATTATATGGTTTTCTTTGATATTTACCGTGTTATGGGTTAAACTTCAACTTGATGGTTATTCACTTGATAGGTCTTAGTTATGAGTATTGTTGAGTAGTTGACCAGTTGAGGAATATTTTGTTGATTTATACACCTGTGTAGGATTGGTTATAGCTGTGTCTCTTGCCGGGACGGTATTATTCTTGTTGATTATTTCTTTGCATTTAAGGTCTATTATTGGTTATTTTCCTGCCAACTGTTGTTTTTATGTTGTTTATGCACGAGGGGATATTCCGTGACATGTTTATGTTATTAATGCACGAGGGGACATTCCGTGCCGTGTTGTTGATTATTTATGCACAAGGGGACATTCCGTGCCGTGCTGTTGATTATTTATGCACGAGGGACATTCCGTGCCGTGATGTTGTTTATTTATGCACGAGGGGACATTCCGTGCCGTGTTGCTGATATTTATGCACGAGGGGACATTTCGTGCCGTGTTTTCTTATATTATAGCACGAGGGGGCATGCCGTGCCGCTTCAATTTACTTATTTTTTCAGAGTTGTTAATTCTTGCTGTTACTTAATTATTTCAATCGTTGTATTGCTCCGTCATTTCAGTAATTGCTACCCCTTTTCCCCCAGTATGTTTTCCCCGTTTGGTACTTAATTGTTTACTTCCTGTTATTATTCCTGCTATATATCATTGAATTGCACATGTATTTGTTATTTGTCGTGTCCTAGCCTCGTCACTACTTCGCCGAGGTTAGGTTCGGCACTTATTCAGTACATGAGGTCGGTTGTACTGATGCTACACCTGCACTTTTTTATGTTGTGCAGATCACGGTACCGGACCTTGTGGCCACTGATCGAGGGAGTATCCTTCAGTTTACCGGAGACACTGAGGTAGACCTGCAGGCGTCCGCAAGCCTTGGCGTCCCCTTCCTTATTCCATTTTATTTATGATTTTTGTACTTCAGAAACATATGTATTTACTTCTTCTAGACTATTTGTGTATTATTCTTAGACGGTCCGTGGGTGGTGACTTCAAAGATCCGTGTTGGCTAGCGTAAAATACTTTGTTAAGTTTTGTGGATCTAGCTAAGTAAACCCTTATTCTGTTCTTATTGTACGCTGTTAATTATGGAAAGTTGATTTTAACCTGTTGTCATTTAATGGTAAAGGTTTTTAATATATATGATTAAACGTGTTGGCTTTTCTAGCGGGTTCAACGTTAGACGCCATCACGGTCCCGATGATGGAAATTTCGGGTCACGACAAAAATAACAGCCATTTTAGGAGGCCGAATTGGCCCAACTTAAAGAGCCTAAGGGCCAATATAAAGAGCCTAAGGGCCGATCTAAAAAGCCTAAGGGCCAATACAATTAGAGTTCGAGACCTCGCTCTCACTCGATTCGAACCCAAGGGTCCAACTATTCTGAGCTCAAACAAATGTCGACTACAACTCGTAGATTCACCTAAAGGGTATATAGCAGTGAGCCCGAAATACGTACAATCATTTGATGAAAACCTAAGGGTTCACTTTATCCCAAAACTCAAGATTCATTTGAACTTGGTCATTAAAGATAACTCATCTGTTAGTTCGATCGAGCCACCCTCGAGACGAGGTCTTGAACGAGTTTCGAACTCGTGGACTTGCCCTCGTAAAAACAAAAATCTTAAGTGTTTATTTTGATCACTAGTTGAACTACAACAATAAAAAATTTCAACGTTCTCAATGAAGGAAAATAAACATATGAAGGCATGAAAGAGAAATTATGAAGGCATCAAAAAGAAATTTTCTATTATATCAATAAACATGTACAAGGGGCCGGTCAAAGCCTTACACAAAAAGAAAAGAAAAGAAGTTATAACCTAAATATGATCGGGGCTAGTCCCCTCGAGACCATTTTTCTCTTAAGCAGCTTCTCCAGGAGCATTTTCTTCAGCAGCCTCATCTCCGTCTTCTCCACTTCCAGACCCGCCCTGATTGCCCTTTGCATCATCATCATCGAAAGAGGCAAGTTGTCTCGCTTCGATCTCGAGCTCTTTGGCTCAAGCCATGCCCTCAGACTGCCCAAAGAGGTCAAAACCTCGAGCATGAATCTCCTCGAGGGTTCCCCTCGGGATTGGCACTTTTCCAAATCACTACGCCACTGCTCCCGCTCGGAAGCCTCCCTCAGCTGAGTTTGGACAGCTTCGGCATCGGCCCGGTACATGGCTATGGACTTGTCCGCCATGAACTTGGTTTTTTCGATCTCCGCCTTGGCCTCAGCAAGCCCGACTTCGAGTTCTTCGACCCTATTGGCCTGATTCGAGCTTGTTTCTCTAAGGCTTTGGAGTTGGGCCTCTGCCAAAGATAATTTGGCCAAAGCTGCCTCATTTTCCGTAGCAAGGCAGTCCATTCTAGCTTTCCACTGATCACACTCGGTCCTGACTTGATTGACCTCTGCCCAGAGCAGCTCGTTCTTCTCCACCTTCTACTGTATCTGAGATATCGAAGTGTTTGCTTCCACAGTTGAGTCAATTCCATACTTTATCAGAAGGGTGGTTACCTGCCAGCCTAACTCAGCCTGCTCTTCATGAGCCTTTGCCAGGTCCGCTTGAAGATCATTTATGACTTCGTCTTTTTGGCCACAAAGAATCTTCTAGGCATTTCTCTCTTCTGAGACCGTTTGGAGATCGGCTTCACACTGACTAAGGTCAGCTCGAAATTTGGCAGAGGCCTATACAAAGAAGAAATAACAAGTTAGATTTATGAGAGAATAACCTTGGAAAAAAGGCGAAAAAGAATAACCAAAAAGCAACTAACACTTACTTTGGAAAAATGACGCTTGGCTTCCTCCATGAGGATCAAAGCATCATTGATATCGGCGGCATCATAGACCCCTACAAAGCAATCCCGGAAAGGATCGCCAACGCCTCCTCTGACCTCGGGGGTTTTCATCCTTTGGGTCCCCCTTATTGCCTCTTCAGAGAAGATCGGCAAAGGCAATTGACTTAATTCATGGCCCGAAGCGAATCGCTCGGGGCGGTCTGTCCGATCTTCTGAGTTTTAGAACCGGCCTCTCTCAGTGTAGAAGTCGATGATCGAGAAATCATCTCGACCTCAGGAGACCTGGGGTTCATCCCTGAACTCTTCTTCGAAGCCTTCTCTATGTGAGGCTCGGTTATATCAAGTGGCAGCTCGGAATGTGAGGTGACCTCAGCGGCCTTTCGAGGGCGAACTATCAAAGCCGATGTGTCTTCTTCTTATTCTTCTTCTTCATCCTGGTCCCTCAACTATTGGACCGCATCCTCCAAGAGACCGACTGTTATTCTTCTCACCCTTCGAGGCTTGGGTTTGGAAACCCCAAATCGAGAGAGATATTTTCTCTTCTTATCCTTTTTCGGCCTCGGAGTTGGGAACTTAGCTTCGCCTCCTTCACTCGAAGGCCTCAGAATGGCATCTTTGGTCAGACCTACATGAAGAAAGATTAGTAATGAAGAAAACATATGATTACTTCGGAATAAGTAAGAAGAGATCCTTACCATGGTTCCTGGCCTCCCACCTTCCTTTGGCCAAATACCTCCACACTCTTTCAACACGAGTCGAAGTAGAGGCGAGCTTTTGGATCTAGTCTTCAAAATTGGGAACCGCCTCGGGCATCCAAGGGACAACTGTGTGATTAAAGAGAAATGTGAGGAAGAATCAAAAGAAGCACAAAATCGAAGAATAAAAATTCACTTACTTTTGGATTTCCACTCCTTAGGGATTGACATATTTTCCTTTGATATTTTGTCACAGGTCCTCACCCGTATGAATTGGCTCATCCACCCTCGATCTTTATCCTCGTTAACGTTCAAGAATAGAGTCTTTGTTTCTCGGCAGTGAAGCCTAATTTTCCCTCGATAGCACCGAGCCTGTACAACGGAATGAGATGGTTCAGAGTGAACTCCAACCCACCGAACTCGTTGGAGAAGAAGCACAACATGATAACTATGCGCCAAAGTGAAGGATGGAGCTGACTGAGGGTGACCTCGTACCTCCTGCAGAAGTCGAAAATCACCAGGTCGACGCGACCCAATGTGAAAGGTTAAGTGTAAACACTTAAGAACCCTTTCACATGTGTGGTGATGCTCTATTCGGGTGTAGGAATGCGCACCACTACCTATGGACCCCATTTGCAGTCCTTCTTAATGGCATCGACGTGGCCCTTGGTAATCGAGCACATGTACATCGATATATGTTCGCATTGGCCCAACATCGATGAGGGGTTATCAACATTAAAGTCAGTTTTAAGGACGCATGGGCCATGAACGTATTCATGGGGGGCCAGTTCTACTGGCATCTTATCACCGGCCGACCGGGAGAAAGAAGACAAATCTTTTTACTTTTGCGGCACAATTTTGGAGGTTTTTGCTATTTGTATGTTTTAAGGAAGTAGAAAGAAGGTGTAAAACTGGTGTCTCTGGTGAAACAACGGTGGCGTAATAAGCGACGATGAGAGAAATACAAGAAGGATTGGGAACTCAAGAGTTTATGACCAAATCAAAGTAAAGTTTGAATCAATTAAAGAGGTGGTATTTATAGGCTTAAGATGACGGTTCGGTATCACTAGTGGCCGACCGACGACTGGCATGTATTGATGGTCTTTCGGGAACCGAACCGACGGGAAATTTCGATCACATCCACCGCTTATGTCATGGAGACGACGTCATGCTTGAGGTAGGGGAATCATGGCTCAAATCGTTTCTTTTCATTTCATTCTAAGAAATGCGAATACTATCTATATACAGTTAAAACCGACCACACCCAATTTTACGGGCTCGAGGATCTACCTCGAGAGTGAGTCCATATCGAAGCAAGCTCAAGCTCGAGCTCAAAGAACACGGAGACTGAGGGATTGATATCGGGCTAAATCGATACCGAAGTAACGGAATAACGAGATAGCCTCAATTGACCACCAATCTCGGTGGGAATCTCGGAATTGACAGAACCATTAACGGTTATTGATATCAATCATGTGTTTTTCTTCCGAAATTAGAGTTATACCTTATTTAGGATTCCTCTACTATATAAAGAGGAACCCTGTTCATCTGTAAAGGAGACCAATCATATACGCATTTACTGAGAAATACAAACACTCTGCTCTTTTACTCGCTCTTAATTCTCCACTGTTCTTATTGACCATATTGTTCGTATTGTTCTTGTAGTTCTTACGTTTGATCTCGAGTGTATTCCAAACCGAGGTTGACAACTTGTAAACGAAACTGGTTTGATCTATTTAAATCATTTAATCCATTTATTTATTCAGTCATTTATTAATTGGCATTGAATCAGATCACGTATCCTTATAACCACATTAGAAGTTTAATAGTTACTCGTATTTCGAGGCAGATTGATAAGGCTTCAGCGCTGGGCAACAAAGGTTTTGTTCTTGAGCATATGCGAGGACAAGGATCGAGGATGGATAGGTCGGTTTGTCCGAGTCAGTACCTCCGACTTGATCCCCGTTTAGAATATGCCATTCCCCGAGGAATGGAACATGAAGCGTAAGTATAATCTCACCGATAGTGTTTGTTTATTATTTTCTTTCTTTATTCTTTTTGATCTATATCCTTCTTCATGGTTCAGCTTCCCCCTGGTTTCCTGGTGCAGTCCAGAACCTTGTTGGTTGGGTTCGACAATTGGCCTCAACTTCTTCGTATGCTGCGCGCTCGTGGCGCGATTTGGCCAAGGGTCGACGGGAGGCCAAAAATCATATGTTCCTTCGTCTGTGTTTGGTTCTTTCATGTGAAACATTCTTCTTAATTTGATTTCTTTTCAAACAGGTTTTAGAGACAATGTCTCCGTGAGGGCACCTCCACCAGGGGAAGAGGAGGTCCCGAAGCCAACCAAAGAAAAGAAGAGGAGAAGGACCTCTCCTTCAGATACTCCAAAGCCCAGGAAACGTAGGGCCCGAAAGTCGAAGGCTGATCCCGCCGTTCTACCTGCCGATGTAGCCCAAACATTATGGGAGGAAGACGGGAGGGAGAGGATGCCTACTGCCTATTGGTGGTTCGGAAGAGGGGAAGCATTGAGGCTTTAAAGATTCCTGAGCTGGCAACGGTCGAGGAGGTTCAACCACAAACCAAGGTGATCTCGAAGGAAGGGCCGAGTAGAGTCCCCGAGTCATCGGGTATTGATAAAGCCTCCCGTGTTGGTGAGCAACCGGCGGGTGTGCCCGAAGGATCTAATTCTGAGGCCCTTCAAAGAGAAGAGAATTCCCCAAGTGAATCGCTTAGGGCAATTAACATTGAGGATTCACCGCCTGGCCCCACATTTTCTGAGGGGCAATTTCGAGAGGCTCTGTCCATGGGGACCCCTGATGTGGGGATGGCCCACAAAGGGGAAGACATATTTCTTGGATGCTTCGGTGGGGGGTCGAGGATGCTCCCGACCTGGATGCATCGCTCATCTTCGATGAGGCTTATTAGCTTCTGAACCAAATAAGTTTCGACCTTCGCTATTATGTTCATGTTTTGTTATTATTTCTTTATGCATAGCTTATTTCCTTCCTGCGCAGTCCATGACGCTCCATCGAGAAGCGTCTTCCAAATGTCGAGCTGAGCTAACCTGATGTGAGGCTGACCTTAAAAAGCTTATGGAGGAGAGAGACGCCCTCAAACTCTTATATGTGCAACAAGAGGAGGAAATCAGGAGCCTTCGAGCCGAACTGACAAGGGCTCATCAAGAACAGATCGAGCTCATCGAACGGGTAATGCAAATTTTTGGGAGCTAGTTATATATATTACCTTAATATTGGCGACTAAAACTTTGATTCTGCAGATTCAGTAGAAGGGCGAGTTGGTCGAGCATCTTCGTGAGGAGGACAAGATGAAGGAGGCAGAGACTCTGGGGTGGAAGCAGAACATAGACCGTCTCGCCTCAGATAAAGATGCAGTCCGGGACCAACTGTCTTTGGTCGAGCGTCAAATCCAAAGTGTGAAGGAGAAGAGCTTGGCCTGAGACCAGAAGATTGAGGAGCTCGAGACTCGGTTAGCCGTGGAGCTTGCAGGGGCCAAATCTGAGGCGGAGACACTCGTGGCCTCCTACCGAGCCGACGCCGAAGATGCTAACACTCGGGCACAGTAGAATTCCATTGCTGCTGAAGTCAGATTATCGTGTGTTGTGAAGCATGCTAGGCGCCAATCTCGGAGAGAGACTCTTGAGGAGGTACATGCTCGTGGCTTCGACCTCGCGGCTGATATCGAGAATGAAAACGTTTTTGAGGACATGGACGAAGTTTTACTCTCCGATGATGAAGACTCCGCGAGTGGGTTTGAAGCGGAGGAGATGAAGATGAAGCGCCCAAAGATGCGGCTCCTGAAGCGGACTAGACACTTTGGAATTTTTTTCTCCTTCTGTTTTTTGTTTTTTTGTAAGACCCTGTGTGGTCTTTGTAAATACTCTTTATATATTAAAAATTCGTTTGCTTCCCGTTTTGTCTCCAATTTTTGATTTGGGATAAATTCTGCTGCGTCTTTGCCTTGTGAAAATTTTGTTGCTGCAATCTCTATAATCGAGTGCGCATTAGCTCGAACTTAGAGTAGAACAAACCCTTAGGTTTTTTAGTTAAGCAAGGGTGAGTCCCCGAGCTTAATAATATGTCCGAGATTTTGATCTCGGATGGCTTGCTCGAAGCCATAACTGCATTATTTTTTAAAGCTGAGTTCGAGTAAGTTTCGAACTCATAGTAACACATCCTTTAAGATTTCATATCAAATAATGAATAAGTTTTGAACTTACAGTAACATACCCCTTAAGGTTTTATATCAAATAATGATGAATCTTCGAGCTACATTTGAGTTAGTTTCATTTGAACTCGGAATAGTGGAAACCCTTAGGTCCGAATTGAGTGAGAACAAGATCTCAAACTCTAAGTATATTGGCCCTTAGGCTCTTCAGATTTGGCCGATATGGCCTCTAAAAGATGTCTATTATTTCCTTCTTTCGGCTTAAAAGACTTAGTAAAAACTTCTTTATGCCTTCGAATGTAGTTTTTTACCTATTTGGGTTTTTTGAGGGTCCGATGTCGATCGAAACCTCTTTTTTTTCGTGCCTTAGCACGTTTGTGTTTGGGTGAGTTGATACCTCTTAAGGT
Organism: Nicotiana undulata; assembly: GCA_005239495.1. Lineage (NCBI taxonomy): Eukaryota > Viridiplantae > Streptophyta > Magnoliopsida > Solanales > Solanaceae > Nicotiana > Nicotiana undulata. The sequence goes on from ML278746.1 coordinate 59,899, forward strand.
TTTTTCGAGGGCTGATCTTATCGAAGGCGTTTTGATTTTTCAAGGGTTGATTTTATCGAAGCCCTTTTGATTATTCGCCGAGGGTAGCCTTTTTAAACCGGTTTTTCAAAGAATTTGAAGGCCTATTTTTATTGTGGGATTCATACGTCTCCGAGCCGCGTTATTTTGGCCATAGCCTTTAATTTGTCTATAGCCTTTGGGTATGCCTCTTGGGCTTATTTCCCAATAACATTTCGAACTTGTTCGAAATGTTAGTCCCCGAGAGTGATGGACTTGGCCTATAGATCGAGGGGTGCCTCTTTGAGGTCTTATGAATTTGAGGTTAGATAACTCGAATATGCCTATCGTCGATGGCAGTCCCCGAGTGTTCGAGATATATTTGCATTTGGCCCTTGGAGCCATTTCTAAAATCATAAGTATGGAGCTCATATATTTAAGAATTTTCTTTAAGATACAAGATATTTGATGTAGAAAGAATGTTTCTTTGAATAATTTATACATGCGTACATATTTTGCCATCGGGACTCAACTATCTATATGGACACTGTTCATTCGACCATTTGGCCCATTACAAAGTTTCCCTATCGATACCCTTTGACACGAAGTATTTTCCTTGAAAATATAACATCCGAGGGTGATGCCCCCAGTATTCGAGATTGATTGCAAAGAAGATTTGGATACTGTTGAATTGTCCTCAGGTAGCACATAATTTTTGCCTTGTTAAAAACCTTGCCAGAAAAACCCATTTGGGATAACAACCGATCTAAGGAAAAAGAGTGCAATGCGTACTTTAAAACTTGAGGTCTCAATGTCTTTGGTCGAGCTCCTGCAATAAGTTAGCGTCAAAATATATAAATGAAAGAAGGGAGAAAGTTATACCTTAGCAATAATGTCATTTTAGAAGTGATATGTTCTAATTGTTTGGCAGTGGTTCTTCGTCCATCGTTCCGAGTTTATAAGACCCTTTTTCCGACTATGTCGAGGACTTTGTAGGGTCCTTCCCAATTCGGGTCGAGCTTCCCTTCATTTGGATCTCGAGTGTTTATGGTGACTTTCCTTAGGATTAAGTCCCCGACTCTGAGGTTGCCCCTGTACTGGACTTCGATGTTGTTCGATATGTCCTAAGGACTTCAAGTATAATTTCTCTCCATTTCCCTTTAGCTTCGTTCAACCTTTTCTTCAGGTTTTGGATGATATTCTTGTTTGTCAATTCGCCCTGTCCGTTCCCACTAGGATGATACAAAATTGACAATATCCTTTTTATTTTATGGTCTTTGAGGAATTTTGTCACTTTTCCGCCAATAAATTGTTTTCCATTGTCGCACACTATTTCTGCGGGTATCCCGAATCGACACACGATGTGATCCCAGATGAAGTCTATAACCTCTTTATCTCTGACCTTCTCGAAAGCCTATGCTTTAACCCATTTAGAGAAATAGTCAGTCATAAATAAAATGACTTAGCTTTACTTGGGGCCGATGAGAGAGGGCTGGCGATATCCATCCCTCATTTCATGAATGGCCATGGGGATAGGACCGAGAGAAGTTGTTCTCCGGGCTGGTGGATCATCGGTGCAAACCTTAGACATTTATCACATTTTTGAACAAACTCCTTAACGTCTTTTTCCATGCTATCCCAGTAGTATCATGCTCTAATGACTTTGTGAATTAGTGACTCGGCGCCGGAGTGGTTCCCACAAATGCCTTCGTGGACCTCTCGTAGAACATAATCGGTGTCCCGTGGTCCTAAACACACTGCCAATGGTCCATCGAATGTCCTTCTGTGTAATGTTCCATCTTCAGCCAATGTGAATCGAGCAATTTTGGTCGGTAGGGCTCTCGATTCTTTAGGGTCCGATGGGAGATTTCCGTTCTTCAAGTACTCAATATATTTATTCCTTTAATCCCAGGTTAAGCTTGTAGAATTTATCTCGACATGTCCTTCCTCGATCACGGATCTCGAGAGTTGAACGACAGCCCCCGAGCTGATCTCATCTTCCTCGACCGATGACCCCAAATTTGCAACTGCATCGGCCTCACTATTTTGTTCTTGAGGTACATGCTATAAAGTCCATTCTTTGAAACGGTGCAAAGTTACCTGCAACTTGTCCAAATACCTTTGTATTATATCCTCTCAAACTTCGAAGGTTTTGTTTATTTGTTTCACCACCAATAAAGAGTCGCACTTAGCTTCAATGACTTTTTCTCCTAAGCTTTTTGCTAGATCAATACCTGCAATCATGGCCTCGTACTCGGCCTCATTGTTAGTCAACCTAGAGGTTTTGATAGATTGCCTAATAGTGCTACCCGTGGGCGACTTCAAAACGATGCCTAGCCCGAACCGCTTTACATTCGAAACACCATCTGTGAAAAGGGTTCATACCCCCGATGATGTACCCGATTTTAACAAGAGCTCCTTTTCAACTTCAGATACTAGTGTTGGCGTGAAATCGGCCATGAAGTCTGCTAAAATTTGAGACTTGATGGTCGTTCGGGGATGATATTCGATATCATACCTGTATTGGTAAAACAATAGACTTCACACGTGTGATATTTCTGATGACGAGGCAATCTATGTGGAGCAATAGAAATTTGACAGCTGGTCAAAAATTTACAAAGAGGTACGGGACAAAGAGGAACGAAATAGCATAACCACGAGGCAATTAGATGCGGAAGCCCCAGTCTAATTGAGGAGTTGAAGAGACACGGTCATAATGAACCAAGGCAGAATAAAGGGCAGATTCAAAGATCTCCAATCAATAAGCCAAACGTTACATAATCTTCACACAACAATTACGATTACTTATTGTAACGTTACATTAATGATATTATTAGTCATTAATGCTCAATCATTAAGAAAAGTAGACGTTATATTAAGAAATTCCTTATAAAAGGGAGTAAAATCTCACTTGTATGGACACTTTCGAACCACTGCTGAAATATACTTACTTTTATGCGTTCATATTGCTCTCTTATTACAAGTCTAATTATTATTATTAGTTAATTTCCTTGGTTATCAGAAGCCCGAGTACTTCTTAAATAGCTTTAGCAGAGAATCTAATTCTTTGGTTAAACAAAACTCACTGAGTTCGACAACCCATTTGGCCAATCGTCCCGATAATTCGGGCTTGTGCAAAATATTACGAAGTGGGTAAGTGGTTAATACACATATAAGGTGACACTGAAAGTATGTTTTTAACTTTCTAGAGGCGCTTATCAGTGCAAGTGCCAATTTCTCTAGGTGTGGATATCTAGTTTCTGCTTCCCTTAAGGTTCGACATACATAATAAACAGGTAATTGTGTCCCTTCCTCTTCTCGAACTAGGACACCACTTTTCGCGATTTTCGGATACTGCCAAGTACAAGTAGAGTATCTCTTCTGCCTTTCTAGTGTGAAGCAGTGGTGGGCTCGATAAGTATCGGTTCAATTCTTCCAATGCATGTTGGCATTCCGGAGTCCAGGCAAAATCGTTCTTCTTTTGAGTACAGAGAAAAATCTGTGGCTTCGACCCGATGACCTTGAGATGAATCGGCCCAAGGCAACTATCCGTCCAATCAGCTGTTGATACCCAATTTTTCCTCAAATTATTTGCAAACTTTCATATGAGCTTTCTAAAGTACTCTTTGTAATAATGAGTATTCTTCCTTATTTTTTCATATTTTATTAAATTATTTTCCTGTTTATTTCAATATTTTATATTTAAATGATCCATAAATTATGCTCTAAATAATTTCAAAACATTTCCTAGCTCATTATGTTATTTATAATCATTTTCTATCTATTAAAATCCAATTATTTCACAATTTAGTCAATTGGGTCTTCTTTAATTTCAATTACAACAATTTTGCAATTATGGCCCAATTGGACATTTTGCATTATTTTAATTATAAATTTATGCATCTTTACACTTAATATTGGTTAATTACTGTAATGTTACCTATTTTTAGCTTAATTGCATTTTTCATAATTATTAGATATTTTGATTAGTTAATTATCTATTTTATTGGGTATTTAAACAACTAGCCACGTTTATTTAAATTTTAGCCAATTTCTTACCCCAACCCTTCAGATCCCTAAACTACCCAGCCCAAATCATTTTTTACCCGGCCCAACCCCCACTCGATCTGAGTCGTTGATCAAATAAGATCAACGACCCAGATAATTCCTTACCATAACTAACTCCCCAACTACCCCCCTCCCTCCCCAGACCCTTCAGTCTTCAAGACCTCTCTCTCTCTCTCTCTTCTTGTCTTTTCCTCTCCTCCTTCTCTCTAGAACCTTTCTTGGTTCATCTTCTTCTCCGATGGCACTCAGCCTATCTCCGGCCACCTCCAACCTTTTTCCTTTCGACCATCAACCGCCTTGACGCCTCCTTGCTCCGGCTTACTTCGTCTTTGAGACCTCCGTTGGTCTTTACCAGGCCCAAACAGCTGTTGGGGCTCCTGCTTTGGTGATTCTCCGGCCTTCTCCGGCGGGGTTTTGACACGACTATGCCACAACCTCCATTACCTTCTAGTTTCACGACATGTTCTTTGATATCTTCGTTTTCTACAAAACCCTAACTTCTAAAAAGCTTCCGATCTTCATAGATCCGTAACAGATTTATACACGTTATGAGCTATTTTCGTGTTTTCCTTAAGTATTTTCCGTTTTCCTAAACGGTTTCGTCATTTTCAAAATAGGGTTCTTAAACCCCCCTTTGCAAAACAGTTTTCCCTTATAATGTATTAGTATTATCATATCATTTTATTGTGTTTAAACATTATCTAAGCTTTTCCCTTTTTGTCTGATTCATTCTTGTTAAAACCCTTAAACTTCTTGGTTTTAATCTGTGGATTTGAGTTTATGTTTACTCGTTCTATTATGATTGTTGTGTTTTAGCTCCATGTTTGCCATTAGTGTTTCTGACTCTTCATTCCTACTTCCTAAATCATGTTCACCCTGTTTATTCATGTGATGGTTTTGTGTAAACCCCTAATTCCGTGTGATTTTGCCCTGTTTCAATCACTAGGGTTTCTGATTCTCTCCTATTGTGCGGTTACTCTGTATAACCTATGTTTATTCTTAAATCAGTATTACTAATATTTTGAATCCCTAATTTCCTGTGATTGATTTCCTTTAATTGATTTCCTGTGATAATCTTTACAACTATTAGTTATTGTCTTGCCTTATTACATGGCTGATTCTACTATTTGATTATTACGATAGTACTTTAATTTAACCTCATGAACCTGCCCCCAATTCCATACTATGTGCTTACTAGGTTCTTTAATTTTTTAGCATGTCTACTTTATTCATTTTGCAAGCCATGATCACAGTTAATAACTATAACAAGTAATAAAAACTATTATAATGTATTACTGCATCTTCATAATCATAGCATCTAGAAATCATGTCTTTTAGGTATTCCTATGTGCATTAGATATCCTGTTATTTAGGACTTCCTATTTGTTTGAATTGCAGTTATTGAACACCTAAGCATCATGTTAAATTAATAATCTCGTTAAAAAAATGTGGTTAACTGTTTGAAACATATCTGCAAATGTATCCTTCTTAAAATCAGGATTAAATATGCACGTACACCCCTTTGAAATAAGTAGGCAATGTATATGGCGCCTATGAAAACTTTAGGCCTAATACGTATTAAAACCAACTAATTGTGTTTTGCTTGCTGGCATTAGGAACAATCAGTCCCTTTTGGAATTCTCAACCTTTGCTGTTTTCTTTCACTCCTGTTTTTTTATCTCTTTGAAGTTCATCCTACTTTACTCTGAAGTTCCTCCGTTTTCAAAATCACAACATCTTGAAATCATGCATGTATTTCCTCTTTACTGAAATTTTATCTGATTCATGTTCTATTATTTCTAATTACTGGGTTTCAAAGTTACCTCACTCTGCTCAAAAATTCTATTTTGAACACTTGCCCTATATTCTAAACTCCTGTTTTTCCCGAAATTATTTACTAACTCTTCTTTTACTAAACTCTCGTAAACTACTGGATCCTTACCTCATTTTGGATTATTGGATTCCTGATTGGAATTACTGTCTTATTTAAATCTTGTCCACTCCTGACTACTGATTTTCTAAAGGTTATCTATCTCTTTACTGGAAACTTTAAACCGCTATGCACTTTTACTTCTTATTGTTGTCTCTAAACTACTGCATTTCTAAAAAATCAATCACCCTTTTTGAATTACTCAGTCCTAACTGAACCTTCTTCTTTCACTACTATGTTTTCAAAACATATCCTTTTACTAAAACTGTCGGTACTTACTGATTTTCAACTCAAAAACTCTTGTTTTAAATCCTGACTTTGAGACCTGGATTGTGTTTGAGACGTGCTATTTACGTGTTTACCTCTGGAGGGATATGTGAGCCATTATTTGCCCTTATGTGTTCCCATATTTGTGGTCTTATTTGTTGTTTTACATATCGCTTAGAATTTTATCCTTTTTAAACCTAGGAGTTCAGCCTAGTACTCACCTTGTAGGATTAGTAGTCCTAAATACCCTTCGGGACTTATAGAATGGGACGGGTAATAGCACGCAATAAGCTTCGTGATCGACATACTCGCTTTAAATAACCTTTACGGGTGGGAAGGGTAGAATATGGATATGATGACCGATGCGCTAATACCACGTATAGCCCCTCTTTGAGGCGTGACATACCGGGTATTGCATTGATGTGATCCGTATTACTTTAAACCTAGGATAATTTCTTTGAATATTTTGTAATGTTTTCAAAACCTTTAATAAATTATGCTTTTGGTTGAAATCCCCTCTTATATGAACCTTACTTGCTACTTGTTCACCGTCCAAATTCACAAAACTTCTTGGCTGGGACCTACAGTTGTGGATCTTGAGGGGTTCCTAACACCTTCCCCTTAGGATAACTTCAAGCCTTTACCCAATCTCTGGTAATGCAAACTAGTTCACGAGTTATTTACTCCAGGTGCCTAACGCACCATAAAAATTGTTAGGTGGCGACTATTCCTTAAATCTTTACTTTAAGGAGTTGTCCAAAATGTCATAAACCCGATCTCTCCGTACCTAACCCGTGCGAGGAAAAAGGGGGCGCGACAGCATGGATACTCTGCTGGGGAAATTCCCTAGGCTTATACCATTACAATTTGCTTTGTGAACTTGGACCTTTAATTTTCATTTAAATGATTACACCTTTTCCTATTCCTCGTTATATGCTGTTAATTGTTTAATTTTCGCAAGTATTTATTTCATCTGAACAAACCTGACATATCTTCATGTTTTCTTTGTAACCGTTTTCCATTATAATCGTTATATTTCCTTTCTTTACCGATTTCCTCAACGTGAAAATACATGCCTACTTGTTTAAATGATATTTATTGCATATCATGCTCCGCATTCATATTCCACTCATGCCAAACAAAAATCCTATAGCAACGCTTACAATGAGTGGTTGCGCTATTCCAATATTATCACCCCCTAAATTCGGAAAGGCGTATTTGCGGTAAAACTAGTCGATCAGCGGTGCAGTCGACGGTTCCGTGCCTTCCCCTTTGAGTTGTCCGCTTAAGGGTACCGGTCTAAAACCCTATAGAAACCTTACTCTATTGTAATGTTGCATGCATCATGGTCAAACCTAGCCAGGCTAATGTGTTGTCCGCACAATAGCCTTTAAGATAGCCTTGTCCAAAGTCCATTGGTTTTCCCTGGAACCCAAACGGACACCTTACGTTCTGTGCATTTATTTGGGGAACTAAATGCTCTTTGCTAATTATTGATGTTAAATAGTCGGGTCCGGTGGGGGTAAGGGTCTAACCCTTCTTGTTTTGCAGAAATGAGGCATGAAATCCTCAAATTTGGCATGATCGCCAATATCCACCCCAAATTGTTAAACTGGTGGGAGGATCTTCACTCCAGCGACAAAGCACTCGTCAGGAAACACTTGGGCAACCTGCCCTCTCTTTTGGATATTCAGCCTAATAAAATGATGATAGAGGTTGCTACCCTATTCTGGGATTGCGATCGGTCAGTATTTTGCTTCGGAAACAATGAAATGACACCGCTACTGGAAGAAATAAGAGGCTTGGCCGGTTAGTCTTGGCAATCTCCAGGGTTGCTGATGCCTGAGAATCGCACAGGCCGGGGTTTTCTCAAAATGTTGGGACTAAAGAAAAATCCGGACTTGGTATGTTTAAAGGATTCGTATATCCCTTTTGATTACTTGTACGAAAGGTTCGATCGTAGAAAATCATACTGAACTTATTAGGATGAGTTCGCCCTCACTTCTCTAGGGCACATCCATCGCCGAGGGTTTGCTTTCATGCTTTATTTTCTGGGTTTAATGGTGTTCCCGACAAAGAAGGAGAGGATTCACACTAGGTTGGCCATGGTCACTAAGACTTTAATGGAGGGGATCAACGGACAAGACTTCAGCATTGTGCCTATGATCATTGCAGACATATACCGAGCCTTAGAAAAGTGTCAACGGGGAGCAAAACACTTCGAAGGTTGCAACTTACTGCTTCAACTTTGGCTCACTGAACACCTGCAAAGGGGTGACTACCGATAAGACATCCATCAAAGAATCTGGGATGACCATATTTCCTTCCACCACCCAAAGCAAATGAACTATATTCCAGACATGTTCGCTCAGCCGGAAAATGCCGAAGGAAGGGTTGAGTTACTGGAAATTTGACCGAGGATCAGATTCAGTGGATGTTTGAATGGTTCCCAACGGATGAATTTATCATCCGATCCCGAGACGCTTTATTTCTGATATTGATTGGTCTGAGGGGAATGTACCCTTACGTCCCTCTCCTAGTTATGAGGCAATCAGGGAGGAGGCAGGTTATACCAAGGGTTGAGAAGATGGGACATCTTCGAGCAGACTTCCAAGACGACGACAACCCTCACAACTGCCAAGCACATCATTTGTGGCACTGCAAGATTGTACTGGAGAAAGACACCATTGAGAAAGACAGGTATCATGCCAATTGTACTCCTTTCTATTTAAGCCTGTTAGAAGAAGATATGGAGGGCCAATTCGAGCCAGGATTCGCTCAGGGTCACCGGGTTATAGATGAGAAGGTCGAAGCACAAGTTAAATTCAACAATCTACGCAAGAGGCTCCGTGAATGTGAAGATAATCATAACCAGATACACGAGGCCAACAGAAAGCTAATCGAGGAATGGAAGGATATGGCTATCAGCTCCAACAAGAGGTTAGGGTACTTGGAGCGAGGTATAGTCGAGCTAGAGGAAAGGTTCATCAAGAGGATCGAGGACTGCTAAAAAGGCTGAAGGAGCCGAAGGAGGATATCTAGCCAGGACCTACTTGTTGATGGGACTTCGCAAGATGGGAAACATGATCAAAGGGAGCAGGAATGCCGAATCTGGGGAAGGTCCTTCTGGGACCAAGTAGATAGGGGTGTCTTTTATTTTGTCTCCTTTGATGTAATAAGGCCATCAGCCAATAGTGACTTTTATTTTTCGCATATTTAGAGTCGTTTTTATCATCAATAAAATGAGGCATTTAGCATTTCAAGTTCTCCAACTTAATTTGTTGCTAGGCCTACCTCGGGCGCAAAGAGGGTTCCCCAACTTAGGATGCGTTTTACATTTTTGCATTACGTGTTTAAATTACCGCAATATGTTTTATAATCCTCACTGACTTCCTTACCTTTTGTTTTATTTTTTTATTTTATTATTCCCCTCCCCAAAGGTTAGTTCGTGCAATTTGGCATCATCCGCCTACCGCACAAGATCAAAGGGCCCTCCTCCTACTCCTCCTCCCAGTCCTCCCAAAGGAAAAAACAAGGGTAAAACTAAGATGGCAGATGTAAGCAGTACCAGAATAGACAACAGGGATGAACAGGTTGAGATCACTGATGGTCGAGGTATTCAGGTTCTGCACGAGGGTATGTCTCCACTGGAAAAGAAACTGCTGAAGTTCCAAGAGGAACTTGACCAAGTCAAGAATTTGGCTCACTTATAACTTCCCTCAATGTTCCGGACATCCCCTTCCCAAATACTCCAAACCCCACTTTACAACAGAACATCCCTAAACGACCAAATCATCCCAAGGACCCAGTCCCGCCAGCACAATGTAATGCCTGTCACAATAATACTCCACCTCTCCAGGATCAGACAAAGGACCACTTCCAGGATTACGATAATCCCATTTATGTGGAAACTGTGGCTCATTCCACACCGCATACCCCTGATTCCGATGAGAAGGATAGACTCATCAGGAATCGGGACGAGGAACTCAAGAAATTGACCAACCGAGTTCGGGGCATCGAATAAGTTAAAGGGATTGAGGGGATAAACTATGAAGATCTTTGCATACAACCTGATGTCGAATTGCCCGAGGGGTACAAACCTCCTAAAATCAAGATGTTCGATGGTACTGGTGATCCAAGAGTCCATCTAAGGACTTACTGCGACAAACTGGTCGGCGTGGGAAAAAATGAAAGAATCCGCATGAAGCTCTTCATGAGGAGCTTAAAAGGAGATGAACTGTCCTGGTACATCAGCCAGGATCCAAAGAAATGGTCTAATTGGGTAAGCATGGCAACGGACTTCATGGATAGATTCCGGTTCAACACGGAGAATGCACCAGATGTATTCTACATCCAGAACCTAAAGAAGAAACCAAAAGAGACCTTTCGCGAGTATGCTACTCGCTGGAGGTCAGAAGCTGCCAAGGTCAGACCGGCCTTAGGAGAGGAACAAATGAAGAAGTTCTTTGTGCGATCTCAGGATCCTCAATACTATGAGCGACTGATGATGGTCGAGGGTCACAAGTTCTCTGACATCATCAAGTTGGGCGAGCGAATCAAAGAAGGCATCAAAAGCGGTATGGTCACTAACTTTGAAGCTTTACAAGCTACTAATAAAGCTCTGCAATCCGGTGGTTTGTCCAGGAAGAAGGATGTAGGAGCCGTGATGGTAGCACATCAAGCCAAATCCCTTCCTAAATACCAAGTCTATCCCGCACCTTCATTCACATAGCAACCAGCTCCAAGTTACCAAGAACCTTCACCTCAACACCAAGAACCCTCACCCACATATCAAGATCCACCACCCACAAATCAGCCTACCTCGCCCATATATTCCCAACCAGCTCCCGTTTACAATGCCTATAATTCCTAACCTTCTCACTACCAATCACCACCTACTCGCCAAAACTTCCCAAGACCCTGCCCTAACTTCGACCGTCGCCCTCCGAAACAGTATACCGCCATAGCCTAGCCCATTGACCAGTTGTATGAAAAGCTCAAAGTCGCTGGTTATGTCACACCCATTTTTGCTGCCACCCCTGAGAACCCCTCTCAGTGGGTCAACCTAAATAAATCATGTGCTTATCATTTCGGCATGAAGGGACACACCCTCGAGGAATGCCGTTCCTTGAAGGACAAGATACAAGCTCTCATAGACAACAAGATCATTGTAGCTAAGGACCCTGCTCCTAATGTTCGCAATAATCCGCTGCCCGACCATAAAGGTGGTGTCTATATGATTGAGGTAGATGATGATTGAGAGCCCGAGGGATCAATTGGGTTGATTGTAGAAGGTGGTCCGAAGAAACCTGCAATTACTCTCAACCCAATTGTGGTTCAGATGCATCCATTCGAGGATGTTGAGGTAAACATGTCCATACCACTCGAGTTTGAATTGAGACCGCCCGCAAAAGGAAAGGCCCCAGTGCCGATCAAAGTTGAGTTTGTACGGCCTCTCGAAGTTGCAGTCCGGTTACCTATAACATATACTCCGGTGGGAATAAGAATGACTACACCTATTCCAGTGGCAATGTCAATAACGCCACCCTTCTACTCAAACGCCATCCCATGGGACTACACCGCTGAAGCGAGGAGGAAAGGTAAAGGCAAGTCTGAGGAAGCCATGGCCGCACAGGGGATGACAAGAACTGGCAGAGTTTATACCCCCGAACATTTGGCCGAGTCTAGCAAGCAGGCCGCCAACCGCCCTCCCATTCTTGAGACAGGTTCAGCCGATCATTGGAGAAAGATACAAGCCAAAGAGTATTCAATCCTCGAACAGTTGAACAAGACACCCGCTCAGATATCCATTCTCTCCCTATTACAGAACTCAAAAACACACAGGAGTGCCTTGTTAAAGGTGTTGAGTGAAGCATACGTACCAGACAATATCACCAGTGGGGAGATGGCCAACATAGTGGTTCAGGTACTGGAGAGACACAAAATCACTTTCCATAAAGATGAGCTACCACCCGAGGGGTTAGGGCATAACAGAGCACTACACATCACGGTACAATGTGAGGATCATTTCATCACAAGGATCCTAATTGATGGGGGTTCTATCCTCAACATCTGTCCGCTGGTCACGCTCAAGAAATTGTGCAAAAGTCTATATGAGATAGAGGAAGGAGAGATCAACGTAAAAGCCTTCGTTGGTTCGCAGAGGTCCACCATGGGAGAAATCACCTTGTACTTACAGATAGAACCAACTTGGTTCGATGTAGATTTCCAAGTGATAGATGTGCCTGCATCCTACAACTTACTATTAGGACGACCTTGGATCCACGTTGCTGGGGCCGTGGCATCAACCCTACATCAAGCCGTAAAGTTCGAATGGAATCACCAAGAGGTAATCATTCATGGCGACAATAGCAACCATATCTACGGTCGCCAGACCTTTTTGGTCATCGATGGAAGAAGGAAGTTGGGTGGAGAGATCTACCATAATATTGAACGAGTTAACGCAATTGATAAGGACTCTTACTGTCATTTTATTTCCTGCATTGCATAAGGCTACCATTCTGCTTTCCGAGGTTCCACGCTACCTCCCTTGCATTTTATTTACTGCATTGCATAAGGCTACCATTCTGCCTTCCGAGGTTCCACCTAGCTCCCTTGCATTTTATTTCCTGCATTGAATAAGGCTACCATTCTGCCTTCTGAGGTTCCACGCTACCTCCCTTGCATTTTATTTCCTGCATTGCATAAGGCTACCATTCTTCCTTCCGAGGTTCCACGCTACCTCCTTTGCATTGTACTTCCTGCATTGCATAAGGCTACCATTCTGCCTTCCGAGGTTCCATGCTACCTCCCCTGCATTTTATCTCCTGCATTGCATAAGGCTACCATTCTGCCTTCCGAGGTTCCACGCTACCTCCCCTGCATCTTATTTCATTGCATAAAGCTCTTATATACCTTTCAAAGCATTGACCTTTCGTGACATTATTTATTTACGCTTTCTTTCGGGCTAAGCTATGCCCTTCTTTTCTTTTGCAAATCGCAAGACTAAACTCTGTCTTGTTAACATCATACTACTGCATTCTTCATGGGCTGAAATATCGCTAACTTGTCCAAAGGCGTCATCGTTCAAAGGCACCATCTTCATGGCCCGAGAACATCATTTCATGGTCTAAGGATCACTTTTATTCAACCTGCATATCATTATTCAAAGGAACCATGGTTCGGAGGCACCATCCTCACGGCTCGAGAATATCATTTCATAGCCTGCGAATCTCGCACCAAGCGATTCATGGCCTAGGACATCATGGTCTAAGGACATCATCCTAAATTTTCCAAAGACAACATTCATAGTCCAACGGGAACTTGCATCATGTTTATATTACGCACGATATAAGCTTGTCGTTTATTTGCAGGTAATCCAGCCGAGACAGCCAGCCAGGCAGGAGCGGACCACTCCAATTCTCCGATACCACCCCGTGAGACCTTCTAACTTTACCTTACCTCGCATCTTGCGTCCGTTCTTGTGAAATATCATCGGTATATATCGCCGATGATTCCGGAACTACATACGGCCTGATTATTGTAAAACCAGGGATATGTAGGCAGCTCAGAAGCCAGGGTGCGGCCTAATTCTATCTCACAAGTTTCATCTCGGCCAAAATTGGCCATCATATCTTTACCCGACAACTCTTTCATCCTTCCCGGGTAAAGAGGGGCAGTTGTTGATACCCAATTTTTCCTCAAATTATTTGCAAACTTGCATATGAGCTTTCTGAAGTACTCTTTGTAATAATGAGTATTCTTCCTTATTTTTCCATATTTTTCTTAAATTAATTTCCTGTTTATTTCAATATTTTATATTTAAATGATCCATAAATTATGCTCTAAATAATTTCAAAATATTTCCTAAATCATTATGTTATTTATAATCATTTTCTATCTATTAAAATCCAATTATTTCACAAATTAGTCAATTGGGTCTTCTTTAATTTCAATTCCAATAATTTTGCAATTATGGCCCAATTGGACATTTTGTATTATTTTAATTAGAAATTTAAGCATCTTTACACTTAATATTGGTTAATTACTGTAATGTTACCTATTTTTAGCTTAATTGCATTTTTCATAATTATTAGATATTTTGATTAATTAATTATATATTTTATTGGGTATTTAAATAGCTAGCCACATTTATTTAAATTTTAGCCAATTTCTTACCCCAACCCATCAGATCCCTAAACTACCCAGCCCAAATCATTTTTTACCCGGCCCAACACCCAATCGATCTGAGCCNTCTCTAGAACCTTCCTTGGTTCATCTTCTTCTCCGATGGCACCCAGCCTATCTCCGGCCACCTCCAACCTCTTTCCTTTCGACCATCAACCGCCTTGACGCCTTCTTGCTCCGGCTTACTTCGTCTTTGAGACCTCCGTTGGTCTTTACCAGGCCCAGACAACTGCTGGGGCTCCTGCTTTGTCGATTCTCCGGCCTTCTCCGGTGGGGTTTTGACACGACTATGCCACAACCTCCATTACCTTCGAGTTTCAAGACAGGTTCTTTGATATCTTCGTTTTCTTCAAAACCCTAACTTCTAAAAAGCTTCTGATCTTCATAGATCCGTAACAGATTTACACACGTTATGAGCTATTTTCGTGTTTTCCTTAAGTATTTTCCGTTTTCCTAAACGGTTTCGTCATTTTCAAACTAGGGTTCTTAAACCCTTTTTGCAAAACAGTTTTCCTTTTTAATTTTTTAGCATTATCATATCTTTTTATTGTGTTTAAACATTATCTAAGCTTTTCCCTTTTTGTCTGATTCATTCTTGTTAAAACCCTCAAACTTCTTGGTTTTAGTCTGTGGATTTGAGTTTATGTTTACCCGTTCTATTATGATTGTTGTGTTTTAGCTCCATGTTTGCCATTAGGGTTTCTGACTCTTCGTTCCTACTGCCTAAATCATGTTCACCAAGTTGATTCATGTCATGGTTTTGTGTAAACCCCTAATTCCGTGTGATTTTGCCCTGTTTCAATCACTAGGGTTTCTGATTCTCTCCTATTGTGCGGTTACTCTGTATAACCTATGTTGATTCTTAAATCAGTATTACTAATATTTTGAATCCCTAATTTCTTGTGATTGATTGCCTTTAATTGATTTCATTTGATAATCTTTACAACTATTAGTTATTTTCTTGCCTTATTACATGACTGATTCTACTATTTGATTATTACGGTAGTACTTTAATTTAACCTCATGAACCTGCCCCCAATTCCATACTATGTGCTTACTATGTTCGAAATCTTTCCATGTTTGCTATGCACTACCGTGTGAAGTAACCTCCTTTAATTAAGGGAGACTTCTTATTCTTACTCTTTACTGATTCTTATAATTACTGAACTAGATTGCTCCTTTCCTTATCAATCATGTACTGATTCTTCTTGCCTTATATGTTACTGGTTCTTACCGTTTGAATTAAATCCCCTGACTTAAGGGAGTACTTGCCTTAATTTCTTGACTAATTGATTTCGAGTTCCCTAATCACTGCTTGACTTGATTTTTACCTTATTTTACTACTTGCCTTGCAACTATATATACTTCTACACACGAACAGACACAAACATCAAGACTATTCTCTCTTCTGCTCTTTCTCTCTTTCTATTTGCTCTACTACTGTTCCTTGCTCTTGTCTATTATTAGTCGGCTGAAAGCCAAGGCTAATATTCTGCTCACGCTTTACTTTTTGCATTCTGCTTTGCTCTCTTATCACTGGTATGTCCTGATTAATTTCCAAAGTTCCAAACCAATGTTTTTATTACTATTTCAGTTTATCATATTCTTAATTGTTCTCTACCTATGCTTCTACTGTTCAACATGCAATTAACCTCTTGTTTGTCTATTAATACCTTCCATGCTTATCTCTTTACATGTTTATGACTACATCAGTACTTGTCATAGGCCTTGCCTATTCCTGTATACATCTGTTAGGCTATTTCCTTTCTTGTTCAGTATCATGTGTCCCTTGATCCCCCTTGAACCTTTTTATCTGTTAGTACTTATCTCGCTTATGACTTACATGCTTATATGACTACTATTTGCTCTTAATCTCACCTGTTATAACTGCATTCTGTTACTGTCTATTATCATGTCTAAACTTGGCCATTTCTTGGTCCCCTAAACCTCTTTGATTTGTGTAACCATGCTTAAATGTGTTTCTTAAGTCTATGTATCTCTTTGTTATTATGTGATCTACTTGTCCACTTACCCCATTGCCCTTGTGTGCAATCCTATACTGTTGAACTTTTGTAATTAGTACTTCTATTGCTTTGAAGAGCTAATCTTTCAAAACAACTCTCTAGTTTTGTAAACTCTTTTCTTCAAACTACAAACTTTCCTCTCCTTCTTGCACTTCACACTACTCTTAGAAATTAAGTCCTACCCCCTTTGTGTGAGCACTGCCTTGAGTACCTATGAGTACTCATTGAACTCTGACACACAGGGCTGGTAATTCCACACTGCACTTGTCTCAACTTTTGGCAATTTGTTTGGGTGCTGGTATTGGCCAGGGACCCAATGAGGGCCCTAGGGAGCTTTGCCGCACCCAGACCATATTAAGGCTGTGAAACTCGAAAGGAGTGAGGTTGGAAGATTGGGCCTGATTGAAGTCTCCCTATAGAAGTAACTTCTTATTTTCCTTTTGCTACTGTAATTCATTATTATTGGTTTGTAATAACTTGTAAACAGATATTGGGGTTTGGATAGTGAATATGGGGGGACTATGCATGCTTAGTCTAGTAATGGGTAGAAAACATGCTCATAGGGTTTTCTTACTTACATGTGCAATAGATAACCTGTCTAGGACATGCATCTCATGCATTAGAAATCCTGCCTAGGTTCTTTAATTTTTCAGCATGTCTACTTTATTCATTTTGCAAGACATGACCACAGTTAATAACTATAACAAGTAATAAAAACTATTATAATGTATTACTGCATCTTCATAATCATAGCATCTAGAAATCATGTCTTTTAGGTATTCCTATGTGCATTAGATATCCTGTTATTTAGGACTTCCTATCTGTTTGAATTGCAGTTATTGAACACCTAAGCATCATGTTAAATTAATAATCTCGTTAAAAAAATGTGGTTAACTGTTTGAAACATTTCTGCAAATGTATCCTTCTTAAAATCAGGATTAAATATGCACGTACACCCCTTTGAAATAAGTAGGCAATGTATATGGCGCCTAGGAAAACTTTAGGCCTAATACGTATTAAAACCAACTAATTGTGTTTTGCTTGCTGGCATTAGGAACAATCAGTCCCTTTTGGAATTCTCAACCTTTGCTGTTTTCTTTCACTCCTGTTTTTTTATCTCTTTGAAGTTCATCCTACTTTACTCTGAAGTTCCTCCGTTTTCAAAATCACAACATCTTGAAATCATGCATGTATTTCCTCTTTACTGAAATTTTATCTGATTCATGTTCTATTATTTCTAATTACTGGGTTTCAAAGTTACCTCACTCTGCTCAAAATCATTCTATTTTGAACACTTGCCCTATATTCTAAACTCCTGTTTTTCCCGAAATTATTTACTAACTCTTCTTTTACTAAACTCTCGTAAACTACTAGATCCTTACCTCATTTTGGATTATTGGATTCCTGTTTGGAATTACTGTCTTATTTAAATCTTGTCCACTACTGACTACTGATTTTCTAAAGGTTATCTATCTCTATACTGGAAACTTTAAACCGCTATGCACCTTTAATTCTTACTGATATCTCTAAACTACTGCATTTCTGAAAAATCAATCACCCTTTTTGAATTACTCAGTCCTAACTGAACCTTCTGATTTCACTACTAAGTTTTCAAAACATATCCTTTTACTAAAACTGTCGGTACTTACTGCTTTTCAACTCAAAACTCTTGTTTTAAATCCTGACTTTGAGACCTTGATTGTGTTTGAGACGTGCTATTTACGTGTTTACTTGTGGAGGGATCTGTGAGCCATTATTTGCCGTTATGTGTTCCCATATTTGTGGTCTTATTTGTTGTTTTACATGTCGCTTAGAATTTTATCCTTTTTAAACCTAGGAGTTCAGCCTAGTACTCACCTTGTAGGATTAGTAGTCCTAAATATCCTTTGGGACTTATAGAATGGGACGGGTAATAGCACGCAATAAGCTTCGTGACCGACATACGCGCTTTAAATAACCTTTACGGGGTGGGAAGGGTAGAATATGGATATGATGACCGGTGCGCTAATACCACGTGTAGCCCCTCTTTGAGGCGTGACTTACTGGGTATTGCATTGATGTGATCCGTATTACTTTAAACCTAGGATAATTTCTTTGAATATTTTGTAATGTTTTCAAAACCTTTAATAAATTATGCTTTTGTTTGAAATCCCCTCTTATATGAACCTTACTTGCTACTTGTTCACCGTTCAAATTCACAAAACTTCTTGGCTGGGACCCACAGTTGTGGATCTTGAAGGGTGCCTAAAACCTTTCCCTTAGGATAACTTCAAGCCCTTACCCAATCTCTGGTAATGCAAACTTGTTCACGAGTTATTTACTCCATGTTCCCTAACGCACCATAAATATCGTTAGGTGGCGACTCTTACTTAAATCTTTCCTTTAAGGAGTTGTCCAAAATGTCATAAACCCGATCTCTCTGTACCTAACCCGTGCGAGGAAAAAGGGGGCGCGACAATAGCCTTTGTATGACTTTTACACTATCAACGACGGTGATGTCTTCGATAGCCTTGCTTTTATCGGGGTTGATCTCGATCCCCCGATTCGA
The DNA here is from genome assembly GCA_005239495.1 of Nicotiana undulata. NCBI lineage: Eukaryota > Viridiplantae > Streptophyta > Magnoliopsida > Solanales > Solanaceae > Nicotiana > Nicotiana undulata. The sequence goes on from ML278746.1 coordinate 78,920, forward strand.
TACCATGAAGCCAAAGAACTTGCCCGAACTGACCCTGAAGGCACATTTCTCGGGGTTGAGCTTCATGTTATATTTCGTTAAGATCTCGAATATTTCCTGCAAATGAGCCAAATAGTCCTCTGTGCGCAGGGACATAACTAGAATGTCATCAATATAAACTTCCATTGACTTACCTATTTGTTCTTCGAACATTTTATTTACTAGGATTTGGTAAGTATCTCCCGTTTTTTTTTAGTCCGAAGAGAATGACATTATAACAATACGTACAATACTTGGTTATAAAAGAAGTCTTTTTTGGTCTTCCAGGTTCATCTGGATTTGATTGTACCCAGAATAGGCATCGAGAAAAGTAAGGATGTCGTGGCCGGCCGTGGCATCGATCATGCGATAGATGTTAGGCAGTTGAAAAGAATCTTTGGGGCATGCTTTTTTTTAAATCCTTATAATCTACAGTCATTCTAAGTTTGTTCCCTTTTTTAGGGACTACAACTACATTGGCTAACCATTTGGGGGTATTTTACCTCCCGAATGGACCCTATTTTGAGAAGTTTAGTTACCTCGTCCTTTATGAATGTGTGCTTTACCTCGGACTGGGGCCTTCTCTTTTTCTTCACCAATTTGAAGTTAGGGTCCAAGCTTAGTCGATGTGTCGTTATCTCCGGTGGGATCCCTGTCATGTGTAAATGGGACCATGCAAAATAAGTTATGTTATCAATAAGAAATTGAATAAGCCTTTTCCTGAGTTCGAAGGTTAACCCCGTTCCCAGGTATACCTTTTGCTCAGGATGGTTCTCGATCAGTATAACCTGTTCCAGCTATTCGACTATTGATTTGGTGGCGTCCGAATCTTCGGGAACAACAAAGGTTTGAGGGGTTAGAAAATCATCCTCTTCTTCTTCTTCTTTTACCTGTTTCTCCGATTCGGTTAAGGCTGGTGGCGATGATTGTTGTTTGGCTTCATGTTTACCTTTGATGCTCGACCTTTCCGAAGTTGATATAGTCGATATCGGTGTTACCTCATCAACCGTAAACATTTCCTTTGCGGTATGTTGTTCCCCGTACACCGGTTTTACACCGTCCAATGTTGGGAACTTCATCATCTGGTGGAGAGTCGAAGGTACTGCCCTCATGTTCTGGATCCAAGGCCTTCCGAATCGTGCATTATATCTCATGTCGCCCTCGATTACGTGGAATTTAGTATCTTGAATGGTTCCAGCCACGTTCACCGATAGGATAATCTCCCCTTTAGATGTTTCACTGGCCATATTGAATCCGTTCAAGACCCGAGTTGGGGGCACGATTTGATCTTGTAGGTCGAGATGTTCCACGATCCTCGATCGGATGATATTTGTCGAGTCACTAAAACACGCTTAACTTGAAATTAATTTAATAAGATAGAAATTACAAGAGCGTTGTTGCGGGGATGAGAAATGCCTTTTGCTTCTTCGTCGTTGAATGATAAGGTGTCTTCGGGCGCATAATATCGGGTTCATTTCTCCCTGGTGATTGATACCTTTGTGCGTTTGAATATGGGTCCCTGTGGAACGTCGACCCTACCGACGATCATATGAATGACATGTTGGGGTTCCTCTTGTTCATTTTTCCTGTTGGTGTCCCTTTCTCTGAAATGATTTTTGGCTCGATCGCTGAGGAACTGTCGAAGATGGCCCTCATTGAATAGACGGGATACCTCCTCCCTTAATTTCCCGCAATCCTCAGTCCTGTGACCATGTGCGCCATGATACTTGCACATTAAATTTGGGTTTTTTTGGGAAGGATATGTTTGTATGGGTCAAGGCCTCGTAGTACCTTTGATCCTTCCGATTGCTGATACAATGCCTGATGCATCGATGGTAAAGTTATATTATGATAACCGAGGTGCCTCTGTGGGATCGGCATACTTGTAGAAACCACTTTTGCTCATAAGTCCCCGAGAATTCTGTCCTCGATCACTTCTTCGATCATTTCGGGCGGAATTGCGTCATGGACCATTATTCCTTCGATCTGCGGTGTATGGTTGATAACGGTCCTTGTTTGACCTTGGATCCCTATCAATGTCCCTCTGATTTTTAAATGTCGACCTATTTAGGTGCACTGAACCGGAAGGGTCTCATAGTTGGTCATCCTCGACCCTGATCTACCGATTTTGCACATTTGCCCAAGTTACAGCTGGATACTCAATCAAATTTTGTTTCAACTGACGTGAGGATATCGAACTCCGTTCAATCAACCCTTGGTTGAAAGGTTGGACGGCCCAGTCATCTATGACTGGTGGCAACTCCATGTGCTCCATTTGAAATCGGGGCGCGAACTCCCTCAGCATTTCATTATATTTTTGTCTTACCTTGAAACGATCTGATTTCCTTGTTGCGACCTTTATGGCCCCGGCGTGCGCTTTTATGAAAGAATCCGCTAACATGGAGAATGAATCGATGTAATTTGGTGGTAGGTTGTGATACCAAATCATTTCTCCCTTCGACAGGGTCTCTCCGAACCTTTTCAACAACATAGACTCGATCTCGTCGTGTTCCAAATCATTACTCTTAATGGCGCATGTGTAAGAGGTAACATGCTCTTTGGGGTCGGTGGTCCCATTATATTTGGGTATGTCAGGCATACAATAACTTCTTTGGAATGGACTTCGGAGCCGCATTCGGAGGAAATGACTTTTGCACAAACTTCTTCGAATCCATTCCTTTCAAGATTGGTGGTACCCTCGGTATCTAATCAACTCGGGAGTTGTAAGTCTCTACTTTTTTTATCATTGGCTTCGATTTTCTTCTCTCCTGATTGAATTCTCTTGGTGAGCTCCTCGAGCATTTTCATTATCGCAGGATCAGTCCCCGATGTGTTATCATTCGATCTTTCCGGTACTAGCTCGGTACGACGAGTAATCTCCGGCCCGACCCTATTCGGAGCTCTATGTTGATTTTGTAACTGAGCAATGGTGGCTTGTTGATCCTGAAGCATCTCGAATATCACTTGGAGACTGGCCTCTTTGTCTCCTCTGCCCTGTGTTCCTTGGCCATCAGATCGGCCTTCTCTGCGTATACTCCCATCGAGATTCGCGCCTAGGTCCGCGTGCAGAGCAATATGCGAACTGACATCAACCGGGTTGACATCCGGTGCTCCTCCAAGATTAGCCTATGGCACCTCGATTCTTGGAGCAATCATATTTTTGTTTTCCCAGTGGAGTCTGAGGCCATTGTCACCATGTGTGGATGCATTTTGTGAGTTTGACATGTTTTATCATGAAACAAAAGTTCTTGACAAGAACAAGCGTAAAATAGTGCGTTTTACCAGAATCAGTTTGAACAATCACTATTATCCTAGCCCCACGATGGGCGCCAAACTGTTTGCCCTAAAATTCGAGTAACAATTAAACTTATATTGTGGTTTTAAGGATACGTGATTTAATTCAATACCAATTGATAAACAAGGAATTAAATAGATAAATTGAACAATAAAATAAATCAACCAGTATTCTAGCAGTGCTTTCGACCTCGATTTGAGATGGTCTCGAGGTTGGATAACAAGAACAATAAAGAATGGAATAAACAATGACGAACAATAATGAATAGTAAGTGAAATAGAGAGCAACATATGTATGTATTCTTTATCAGTGAATAATGATTTTTTTACAAATGAATGAGATCCCTCTTTATATAATAGAGGAATCCTAAATAAGGTACAACTCTAGTAACGGAAATAAATCCCACGATTGGCATCAATAACCACTTGAAGTCAGTCATGTCCGGTCTCGATTGTTGCTGGCCTCGATCCCATCGAGCATTTTGATCTCCAGGCCCGATGTTCCATCTTCGAGCTTAAGCTTGATCTATTACGAGCTTATCCTCGAGGCAACTTCCCTGCCTATAAAATCAGGTAAGCCCGATTTCGACCGTATACAACCTTTGTCCATGATCGGAAAATTCCAATTATGCTTTTGTAGTTTCGGCGCACAATACTGTTATCAAATAAATTGAATGCAGAAAACATCGTTTTCCCTCGTATCAAATTACCAAATTTAGATTGAAACAGGGCTACATTCATATTTTCCGGATGTGGTCGTCAAATTGTACATCAATTGTGTTCTCATTGATGTTCCGGTATGAAAATAATATTTCATTCCGTGCGCCCACATATTTCAGAAACCGCTCGCTGTCAATTTTCGCTTGCAAATACATGATAAACATATGAAATTACCATTAGAATTTTCGGAGACTCGACCTTCTATTGCGAACGAAAAACGGATAGTGATATTTTTTACCGGATAGTATAGGAAATATTTATATAATTAGATCATAATTTATAAGGTAATTACATATAATTTTTTTTATTGTAAGCAATTGGTAATTGGTATCATAGTATATATATTAAATAAACATGCTATCAAAGGTAAATTGCAATTGCACTGCAAATGTAAACAATTTACTTTGTCAAAGTACAGATAACTATGCTCGTGAATCGTGATGAACAAATCCCAAGCTTAGCATTTGGGAAAAAGTAAGAAACATTGTCTTATTTGAAGAAGCCAACAAAAACATGGCGCACAATACACTGTCTTTTTTTTTTTGGGTAAAAACAATACCCTGTCTTTACACTAAGAAAGCTCAACGACTAATAAGTCTAATCCATACGACACATGATGTGTTGACACTTACCCCTTCACGTTGGGTCTTCTCGACTCAGTTATCGTCAATTTCTGCAAAAGATATCAGGTCACTCTCGGCATACTTCACCCCTCATTTTGGCGCACTCTGATCATGTTGCGCTTCTTTTCCAGCAAGGCCGAGGGGTTGGAGTTCACCCTTAGCCACCTTATGTGGTTGTACCGGCCTCGACTCTACCAAGGACTGATCAAGCTTCAACGCCGAGCAAAGAAGGCCTTGTTCTCGAGCATCGACGAGGACAAGGATCAGGGTTGGTTGAGCCGGCTCATATCGGTGAGGACTTAAGACCTCATCCCGATGGAGAAAATGCCATTCCCCGAGGAGTGGAACCCCGACCGTAAGTGACGTATTAAAAATTGTTCTTCCCACTTGCTTTGGTTTTGTCTAACATTTTTATTTGGTATGCGACTGTTCCTTGGATGACTCAGGAGGTCCCCGACCTTGAAGACTGGGTTCGGAAGTTAGCCTCGACTTCCTCCCACGCCGAGCGCGCATGGCGTGATTTGGCGAAGGGCAGATGGGAGGCAATGAACCATGGTTAGGATCTTCTTTCTTTGTCTCGAAAATATTTTATGCACTTCATTCATTACTAAGCTTCTTTCGTGCAGACCTGACCAAAGATGCAATATTGCGGCCCTCGAGCGGCGAGGAAGAGGCTAAGTCCCCGGTTCCGAAGCCGGGAAAAGACAAGAAGAGGAAGGGAGCCTCGCAGTCCGAGGAACTCAATCCCAAACCTTGGAGGTTAAGAAAGAAGGTGATTGCTCTCACGGTGGAATCGGTCCTAAGCTTGAGAGACGAAGAAGAAGAAGAAGAGGAAGGTGTCTCGACACTAACGGCCCGACCCAGGAAGGCCGTCAAAGTCGCCAAACCTTCTGAGTGGGCGGCAGCTGCTAAAATCAAGCCTCGTAAAGAGGAGGCTTCCAAAAAGGGTTCGGGTTTTGAAACTCTGAAGGTCTATCAGAGCGCCTCGAGTGACTTGCTCGGGGCCATGACAGCAGGTCACTTGCCTTCTCTGTAAACTTTTTCTGAGGAGGCAATAAGAGAGGTTAGGGAGATGAAGACCCCCGACATAGGCGAAATCTTTAGTGTAGGGGATCCTTTTCGGGACTGCTTCACTAGAGTCGATGATGCCTCCGATCTTAGCGACATTTCTATTCTCTTTGAAGAGGCCCAACGTCTCCTATCTCGGGTAAGCATTATTTGCTGCAAGTCTCGAGCCGACCTTAGCCAGTGTGAAACCGAGCTCTAGAAAATCTCGGAGGAGAGGAACGCTCTTAAGCTTCTTTGCGACCAAAATGATGAAGCTTTAAAGGACCTGCAAGCGTATTTGGCCAAGGCTCGTAAGGAAGAGGCCCAACTAGATAATCAGGTAACCATCCTTTTGAAAAAGTACGGACTAGCCCCAACTATGGAGGCAGACACTTCCATATCTCAGTTGCAGCAAAAGGTTGAAAAGATCGAGCTGCTTCGCGGAGAAGTCGATCAGGTCAAAGCCTATTGTGATCGGTGGAAGGAGAATATGGATCGCCTTGCTGTGAAGAAAAGGCTACATCGGCCAAACTGTCATCAGCCGAGGTTCAACTTCGGAGCATCAAAGAAAAAAACTCGGCCCAAGCCAAAAGGATCGAGGAGCTTGAAGTCGGGCTTGCTGAGGCCAAGGCGGAGATCGAGAAGACGAAGGTCAGGACTTACAAGTCCATCTCCATGTACCTGGCCAATGTTAAGGCTGCTCAAACGCAGCTAAGTGAGGCTTTTGATCGAGAGCGATGGAGCAATGACTTGGCGAAGTGCCAATCACGGAGGGAGACCCTCGAAGAAATCCATGCTCGAGGTTTTGACCTCTTTGAGGAGATATCCCAAGCCAAGGCACTCGAAGCCGATGTCAGGTAGCTTGCCTCCTCCGATGATGAAGAAGGCAGTCGAGGCGGATCCGACGAGGGGCCCAAAGGATAAGCAGCTCCTGATGAAGAGGTCGACCCTGGCTGTAGTTATAACATTTTTTTGTAAGACCTTTATCGGTCTCTTGTACATATCCTTCTTCATCAATATATAAAGGAAAATTTCTTTTGAATGCCTTCTCAGTTTTTATGTCCAAACACGTTTTGTGACTTTGCCTTGTGAAAACTTTGTTGCTGCAACTTCAATAATCAAGTGAGCGTTAGCAAGAATTTGGAGTAGAACAAACCCTTAGGTTTTTTAGTTAAGTGAGGGTGAGTCCCCGAGCTCGATAATATGTCTAGGAATTTTATTTCGGAGTGCTTGATCGAAGACATAATTGCACTATTCTTATAATCGAGTTCGAGTATGTTTTGAACTCACAGTAACATACCCCTTAAGGTTTTATATCAATATAATGATAAATCCTCGAGCTACATTCAAGTCAGTTTTATTTAAGCTCGGAATAGTGGACCCTTAGGTCCAAATTGAGTGAGAAAAAGATCTCGAATTCTAAGTGTATTGGCCCTTAGGCTCTTTAGATTGGGCCGATATGGCCTCTAAAAGATGGCTATTATTTCCCACTTTCGGCTTAAAAGACTTATTAATATTTTTTTATGCCTTAGCATGTAATTATTTTACCCATTGGGTTTTTTGAGGGTTCGATGTCGATTGAAACCCCTTTTCCTTTTGTGCCTTAGCACGTTTGTGTTAAGATGATTTGATACCTCTTAAGGTTTTTCGAGGGCTGATTTTATCGAAGCCCTTTTGATTATTTGCCGATGGTAACCCTTTTAACCGTTTTTTCAAAGAATTCGAAGGCTTATTTATATTGCGGGATTCGAACATCTCCGAGTTGTGTTAGTTTGTCCGTAGCCTTTGGGTATGCCTCTTGGGCTTATTTCCCAATAACACTTCGAACTTGTTCGATGTGTTTGGTACCCGAGAATGATGGCCTTGGCCTATAGATCGAGGGGTGCCTCTATGAGGTCTTATGAATTTGAGTTTAAATAACTCGAATACGGCGATCATTGATGGCAGTCCCCGAGTGTTCGAGGTATATTTGCACTTGGCCCTTGAGACATTTCTCATAATATCATAAGTATTGGAGCTCGTATAGTAGAAACCTTTCTTTGAGATACAAGGTATATGATATAGAAAGAATGCTTTTTTTTGAATAATTTATACATACTTATATGTTTTACCATCGGGGCTCGACTAATCTATATGGACACGGTTCATTCGACCATTTGGCCCATTACAAAGTTTTCCTATCGAGATCCTTTAACATGAAGTACTTTCCTCAAAAATATAACCTCTGAGGGTGATGACTCTCAGTATTCGAGGTTGATTGTAAAGAAGCCTTGGATACTGTTGAATTATCCTCAAGTAGCACATAATTGTTGCCTCATTAAAAACCTCATCGGAAAAATCCATTTGGGTTAAAAACCGATCTAAGGGGAAAAGAGTGCAATGAGGACTTTAAAACCTGGGTCTCGATGTATTTGGTCGAACACCTGCAGTAAGTTAGCATCGGATATATAAATGAAAGAAGGAAGGAAGTCATACCTTAGCAATAATATCGTTTGAGAAGTGATATCGTCAATCGTTCCGAGCTTATAAGACCATTTTTTGACTATGTTGAGGACTTTCGCACCTCCCTTTTCCCGAAAGGGTGGGATAAGGGAGTCCTTTAAATTTAAGTGACATTATTCGAATTTGGGATTGTTTAATTAATTTAAGAGTCACCACTTGGGATAATTTATGGTGTCTCAAGTCACCGATTTATTTTAAATTCAAAATCGAGGAAAATTGACTATGTTTAAAAGTCTGCAAAATCAGAAGACCGGGTAAGGAATTTTGTTAACCCGGGAGAAGGTGTTAAGAACTCTCGAATTCCGTGGTTTTAGCATGGTCGCTTTATGATTTATACTTGGTTTAGTTTATCTAATTACTAATTTTAGGACCTATATGTATTATGTCTCTTACCGCTTCTATTTATTCAATTATAATATACTACGAGTTACGCGTACGTATACTCGTTTAGTTTTAGTGTGTCAAAAATCGTATCACGCGTACGTGTACACAATTCACGTCACTTAATTTATTTAATTAAAAAGTTTGGTCAAAGTCGCACGAACGCGTACCTTGAATTGATTTAAAAATCGGGATCACGTCACGTGAACATGTAGGTAATCACGATAATGATTTTAAAAATCCGCGCCTAAAGCATTTCTACGAGTGTTTGATTAAGGCATTTTATTTACTAAGAATGTTTGAACATGGTCATACGGACGTGTACCTCGATTTTATTATTAGCACCACAACTATGTCACGGGTGTGTGTACATAATTATAATAATTAATTCGATTATGAGCACCTAAATTTATGCTTATGTCTCTTAAGCTAAATACTGCATGTCGTGTGACTAGGTATAAAGGTTCGACAATAATGAGATGTATTTGTTTGAAACAAATGGGGTAACTTATGTATGAACTGCCAAACAAGCCCAGAGTTAAAAGTTTGGGGCCTGACCAGGACTGAGTCCAAATGGACTCTAGCCCAAGACATATATTATTCGTTATTGGGTCTGTTTAATGAGTTCATTATGAAAAGAATTTGGTCCTGTTTGAGTCTAATAGACTCTGGCCCAATGCATATTTTAAGGCAGCTAAATGAATTCAGCCCAAAAACGATTTGGAGTCCAAGTGACTCTGGCCCAATGCATATTTGTGTGAATGAGTTTGATATTAAAATATGTAATAGCAGTTATGAAATTTTGCTTATCTTATTTATCTTTTAAAATGGGAAACTAAAGGGGTTTGCGAGTAAATTAATTCAAAATCTGGTTTGATCCTAGAATTTTCCTACTGATTTCCTTATTCCGTTTATTGACATTTTGTTTCAATGATAAGTTTAAAACTCATTTGCATTTGAAACTTTAAAGTGACCATTTCTAATCAAATTATTAGTTTGATTTATTAGCCAAAAACCCAAGTACCATCTCATAGACTCAATTGATTTGAGCCTGAAAATGTACCCTGATTGCCGTTAAGTTTGCTTGTAAATAAAAACCCAGCTTTTCGACTTAAACTAATAAAAACGAATTTACTATATTTAATTGTTTTAAAGCTACTAATTAAAACAGCGCATTGCATAAGAGGATACAATATAAAAGAAGCTAAATTATTACATCAGTGATAATAAATCTATCTACTTCTACTCTAACTAATTTTCTAAAAATGCTTTATGTTGATACTGTTACACACAAACGTACAAATCTTATAAATGCATGAAGCTTGAAATAGATTTTTTTGTATTTTGAACACTGTAACATAAAGCTACTATAACTTGAATGATTAATTTAAACAGTGTAAGTAATTAAACCTAAAATGATTTTTACACACAACGCTCAACCAAACAACTTCAAACAACATGATTCATGTAGTGCTCAGATAAAGTAGAAATTCTTGATAACCAGCAAAATAAAACTTTACATTGTTAAAAAGAAAATACCTTGATAGCAGCGATCAAACAAACAGATAAGAAAATAAGTCTTTGAACTTGAAGTAAAGCAACAACAATGAAACCCAGTAGAATAGAAGACACAATCGGATTTTTAAAATAGGAAAAGAATGAAACCTCATGACTCTGCATAGGCTCCTAGTTATGGACCTGGAGATCAAGAGGAGTAGGAGAAAGAGGGCGGGGTGCAAGAAATTTACGATCAAGTGGGGTAACTTGACCAAGGACAATGTTCAGGAGTTAGGGGAGAAGTTGTTGGCTATGAGGGTCTGGATGAGTATGGGGCACGCGTCTAGTATGTGGTCCGTGACTTCGGATTGCATTAGGGTGGCAGCTAGAGAAGTCTTAGGGGTCACGAAGGGTTCTCCTGGGGGTCATAAAGGGGCTTGGTGGTGGAGTGGAGAAGTTCAAGGTAAAGTGGAAGCTAAGAAAGTTGCTTATTTGAAGCTAGTAGAGAGTACAAACGAGGAATAAAAAAGGAATTATCGGAGTGTTACATAAAGGCAAAGAAAGAGGCAAAGTTAGCAGTTACGGCGGCTAAGAACGAAGCATTTGCTCGTTTGTATGAGGAGCTCGAGGGAAAAGGTGGGGACAAGAGGTTGTACATGTTGGCCAAGGTGAGGGAGAGGAAAGCCCATGACTTAGAACAAGTCAAGTGTATCAAGGACGGGATGGTAAAGTGTTGATGGACGAGGCACTCATTAGGAGAAGATGGCAGACATACTTCCATAAACTATTAAATTAGGAGGGGGATAGATGCATTGTGTTGGGTGAGTTGCAGCACTCCGAGAGTCGGTGGGAGTTTGGGTACTGTAGGCGGATTACGGTAGAGGAAGTGGAAAGAGCGATGCATAAGATGTGCAGGGGTAGAGCAACCGGGCCATACAAAATCTCGGTGGAATTCTGGAAGAGCGCGGGGCGGGAAGGTTTGGAGTGGATCACTAGGCTGTTTAATATTATTTTTAAAGAAAAGAAGATGCCCGAAGAATGGAGGTGGAGTACGATGGTTCCGCTTTACAAGAACAAGGGTGATATCCAAAATTGCAACAATTATAGAGGTATCAAGTTATTGAGTCACACTGTGAAGGTTTGGGAGAGTGTGGTGGAGGCCAGGGTGAGGAAGTGCGTGTCTATTTATGATAATCAGTTTGGATTCATGTCAGGGCGTTCGACTACAGAAGCGATTCATCTGGTAAGGAGATGAATGGAGTAGTACAGGGAAAGGAAGAAGGATTTACATATGGTGTTTATTGAACTTGAGAAGGCATACGATAAAATTCCGAGAGAGGTCCTGTGGAGGTGTTCGGAGGTTAGCGGCGTTCCAGAAGCGTACATTAGGGTGATTAAGGATATGTATGATGATGCTAAGACTCGGGTGAGTATTGTGGGTGGTGACTCAGACCATTTCCCTGTGGTGATGGGGTTGAACTAGGGATCGACTCTTAGCTCATTTTTATTTGTCTTGGTGATGGTTGTACTGTCGCGTCACATCCAAGGGGAGGTGCCTTGGTGCATGCTATTTGTCGATGATATAGTGTTGATTGACGAGACACATAGCGGAGTTAACGCGAGGTTGGAGGTTTGGAGACAGATCTTGAGTCTAAAGGTTTCAAACTGAGTAGAACCAAGACAGAATACTTGGAGTGCAAATTCAGTGAGACCTATGATGTAGACATAGAGGTTAAGCTTGATGCTCAAGTTATCCCCAAAGAGAGCGAGTTTTAAGTATCTCGGTCTATTATTCAGGGTAACGAGGAGATTTACGAAGATGTCACACATCGCATCAGAGCGGGGTGGATGAAGTGGAGGCTCGCTTCCGGTGTTCTATGTGATAAGAATGTGCCATTAAGACTTAAGGGTAAGTTTTATCGAGTTGTGGTTCGACCCGCTATGCTGTATGTAGCTGAGTGTTAGCCAGTCAAGAATTCCCATGTGCAGAAGAAAAGAGTAGCAGAGATGAAGATGTTGAGATGGATGTGTGGGTGTACCGGGCGAGATAGAATTAAGAATGACGATATCCGGGATAGAGTGGGAGTAGCCTTCGTGGAGGACAAGATGCAGGAGTCGCGGCTGAGATGGTTCAGACATGTTAGGAGAAGAAGCATTGGTGCCCCTGTCAGAAGGTGTGAGAGGTTGGCCATGGAGAGTGTGAGAAGGGGTCGAGGTAGGCCTAAGAAGTACTGGGAAGAAGTGATTAGGCAAGACATGACGTTGCTTCAGCTCACTGAGGACATGACACTTGATAGGAGGGTGTGGAGGTCGAGGATTAAGGTAGAACGTTAGTTGGTAGTTTATAGTATTCACCAATAGGTCGAGGATATTCTTTGATTTTTATTACGGTATGTGGTTTTGTTCGCCTCAGGTATTGTAATATGTGTTGCTATTATTGGATACTGTTAATTTTTTCTTTTTATTTTTTACTTTTTATTATTTTTTTTTCTTTTTTTTTCTTTTTTTTTTCTCTTCCATATTTCTTCCTTCCTTTATTCCCTCTTCTTCTTCTTGCCTTTCCTGAGCCGAGGGTCTATTGGAAACAACCTCTCTACCTGCATTAGGTAGGGGTAAGGTCTGCGTATAGACTACCCTCCCCAGACCCCACATGTTGGGACCAAATTGGGTTTGTTGTTGTTGTTGTAAAAGAGTGTATGCTTTTGTTTCTGAAAGATCAAGGTTGATTTTCCAGAAATTTTCTTTTGAAAAATTAAAGGAAAAATATTAAGGCAATCTAGAAAAATTTCTGTGTGTTTTTGTATGTAAGAGTTTATCAGTCTGTGTAGCTGTATATCTATCTCTATATGAGTGTGTAGGTCTATGTTTATAATGAAGAAAAAGAGTGTTTATATAGAGTGAGAGAGTGAAAAGGGATAAGAATTAGGGTACAAAAGAATCTGCCAGAATTCCCTAAAAATAAAGGAAAAGGCATCTTTCTTTACAGAAATGACAGTTGTCCAGTTTCTAGTACCATCCCATCTCAGAAAATGGACAAGTGTCCAATTTCTTGTTATTTTTGGATCTTATCCCTATTTTTCCTACTCAGCATTGGGACAGTTGTCCCTATTCTAGAAGTTTTTAATGTTTTCTAAAAACTTTCAGAATTAAGATTCCAAAACTGACCCTTAAGGGTCTTGGAATTACCTCAGAGCCAGATTGGTTCTGGGCCTGAGTCATGTGACTTTTGGCCTAACGACTTTGGGCTCTTAATCTTTTAACAAAGCTATGGGCATGTCTATCAGACATCCAAATTTATGTGCCAAGTAGAACATGCCACTTCAATGAGGCCCAGTTCTTAACCAACTACTAAATAAAAAAGAAAGCAATTAATTTAAACAAATAAACAAATAAAACATTAATATAATAAACATAAAATTAATAAATGTAAAATATATAATAATGATAAAATAAAATCAAAACAGTAAAGAAAAAAGAAAAAAGAAGTAACATAACACTGATTTTACTTTTGTCCTAACTAAGTATGTTTGATTAATTAATTAATTTCAACAAAACAATGAACAACAATAAAATAAGAGCAGTAGCAACACAAAATAAAAATATGTAATAATAGAAAAATTAAGGAAGAAAAAAGAATAGAAAATAACAGAAAATATACCTAAAAAAAGAGATCTAGCCGTGAAACAACCCTTGTGCCAAGACTCCCATTTAAGATTTAAGATCCTTGATAGGAGATATTGGCAAGAGGATTTTTTGGACGGACTAGGTAGGGTTTAGAAAAATGGAAAGGTAGATCTAGGGTTTTTGGTGGGGAATTTTGGGGATCTTCGGGTAGATCGGGGTTCTAGGGGATATGGTGATTGTTTGGTAGGAGTTTAGGATTTTGCCGCCGCCATAGGCGATGTCCAGCGGCGGCTCTCGGGTTTCTAAGTATTCATATCCAAGATCTCTGATTATTAGTGGGGTTTTGGGGGATTTGGATGGTAAGGAGAGACTCAGGGAGGTGGGGAGATGGTATGGTATGAGTTTGAGGGGTTTTGGAGGTCCACTGCCACCGTAGGCGATTTCCGGCGGTGGGGCTAAGGCGGAGTTAGGGTTTCGGGCTCTTTTAGGGATTAGATTTTCTATTTTTTCATGGAGTTTTTGGGGTGAGGACTTGTGAGATGAGGTTTAGGAAGAGTAGGGGAGAGAATCGGGTGGATTTGGGGTGGTTTTAGGTTTCTCCACCGCCTTAGGCGATTTTCGGCTGCAGCTTGGGAGGAGGAAATTAGGGCGGCTAGGGTTTGGACGGCGGTGTTAGGGCGGCTGTGAGAGAGATAAGTGAGAGGGGGGTGTGAAATGAGGGGGTATGAAGGAGTTAGGACATTTATATATTAAAATGGGGATCTGTTCTGGGGCGTTGGATTTATTAAAGATCAACGACAAGGATTAATTGGTGCTTGAAACGTGTGAAACCCCATGTGTTTTTTTCTCTTCTCTTACGTAATATACGTAAAGTGGCGTGGTTATATTAGGTATATATGATTGCGTATATCACATTGGGATAATAAGACTAAAAATTTGTGGTAGTATCAAGGAACAAAACTAAAGGTTTAGGTCAACGGAATCCCTTAAACAAAGGTTTGTGGTTAAAAAAATGACTCGGGTAGCACCCCGCACGTTCGGAAGGTTTAAGTTAACTTGCACCTGTGGGATAAGACTAAGAGTGTCTAATATGCTAAGAATAATGTGTTATGAGGTATTATAATATCACACGGGTCACATGTTAATTTTTGGAGTCAAGCAAGTTGCGAAATAAAGGTCGGCAAAAGTTATCGTAAATTTCTCTAATAAATTTTCTAAACTTTGGGTCAAATGTATCAGATAATTTCTCCAAATATATAAAGAGTTATGGGACTCAAAACTTACTGAATCAAAGGTCTACGAGTCTAGTTTGCAACCAAAAAAACCTCACATCAAACCGACATTGGAGTAAGAAGTTATGACTGTTTTACCACGGACTGTCCGGGCTGAAACCGGGTCGCGAGCCGGGTCGGGTCAAACAAGTAGTATAAGTCGGAAAATCCGACTTTTAAGACCCAAAAACATTTCACCTTCGTCCCAAAACAGTGAGAAAACTGAAGAGAGGGTTCCATGGTGGTCTTGAGTGATTAAGGTACGTTTTTGACGATTTCTATCGTTAAAGTTTGCCCCCGTGCCTAGAAACGCTATCTCTACGCTTTGCAATCGTTTTCCTCTTCTATTAGCTGTGTTTGGAGCTATTTTTGGAAGGTAGGAATTTGTTGTTCTTGCTGTTTCTCAAGCTTTATACTTGGTTTGCCAAGGTAATCATCTTCGGACTCTTTTATGATCGTTTTTACAAAGTTCTACGGACGTTTCATCAAGTTAGGGTCATATGGAAAATCTGCCGATTTAAACTCAATTATGAACTGTTTATAGGTGCGTATAAGTTGCATATATATAGTGTTTTCGAATCTTAGGATGTAAGAAACAATGTTCGTGAAGGAACTACTGACATTCAGACGTTCGTTGGAAAGGTATGTTAAGGCTAAGCTCCGTCCTTCCTTTTAGCACGA